>CM075877.1:9775974-9803474 GCA_038021265.1 Cyprinella venusta | reverse complement strand
CTCTGAGTTTTGTCCTATAATGCCTGTTGAGTGTGGAAAATGTCTCTGGTTATGCATGTGACCTTAGTTACCTGAAGGGAACGAGACGCTGCATGTAACCGCTATGGGAACCTCCCTGCGATATGAGTCATGAAGCACGTATGAAATGAGTCCAATGGAGAGACGGAACGTCATAGGCGGGGTGACGTATCGACCAGGAAACTATAAAGCACCCTAGAAACACAAGCGCGACAACTTTTGATAAGACTGAAGCTAGTGCTCATGGGCATGCTGGGAGTATGGCATGGACACGCAGCGTCTTGTTCCCTTCTGGGAACTAAGGTTACATGCGTAACCAGAGACGTTCCCATTCAGGGAACTTCGAGCTGCGTGTAACCACTATGGGAATGCAAATACCAACGCTGCCATGCAAGCAGGTGTCCGTTGTATGAAATCAGAGTGCACATTCTGACGAAAGCACCTGCACCCCTGGAGTGGAGCTAAAGTCAAGATGATAAAATTTTACAAATGTGTGCGGTGATGACCATCCTGCCGCATCACAAATGTCATTAATAGGAACTCCTGACAAAAAAGCCTTAGAGGCAGCCATACCCCTGGTTGAGTGAGCCCGGACAGTCAAAAGAGAGGGCTGACTGGCAGACTCATATGCAAGTGAGATGGCCTCAACCACCCACTTGCTCAACCTCTGCTTAGATGCGGTACAACCTTTCCTCTGAGGTCCAAAACAAACAACTGTTCAGACTTTCTCCACAGGGCAGAGCAGATTTAGTTTCTCTTGGTCTGACGTTAGAAATGGAGGAGGACAGAATGCCTGCAGCACAATAGGCCTGACAACATTAGTTGGAACTTTAGAAACATATCCCGGTCTAGGGAGGAGGAAAGTCTTCGCCATACTGGGAGCAAACTCTAGACACGAGGGAGAAACCGACAAAGATTGCATATCTCCTATTCTCTTTAAGGAAGATATTGCTAGAAGAAAGATGTCTCCCGAGAGTGGGTGTCTCCCGAGAGAGGCTCCACTCACAGGGACGTGGTAAGAAGCTAAGCCCGCCACGTACACCTTCAGTGTGGAGTGGGATAACCCTGTGGAGAAACGCTCCTGACCCAGTTAACTGGGTCCAACTGGTGTTCTCCACACCAAGAGGTGAACATTTTCCACCTCAAGGCATATAACTTCCTTGTGGATGGAGCTCTGGATTGGAGGATGGTCTCCACAACCTCAGTCAAGAAATCAGATTCTATGAGCTGGGCCCCCTCAGAGGCCAAGCCCACAACCTCCATATCTGGGCGGGGGTGAAGTATCGACCTGCATGCCTGAGATAGAAGGTCCCTCCTGATCGGAATCTCCAGAGGAGAACCGTCGAGGAGAGAAATTAGGTCCGCAAACCAAACACGGGCCGGCCAGTAGGGGGCTACTAACAGTAGACTGACCCCGTCCCAGCGAACCCTCTCCAGAACTCCTGGGAGCAGAGTAATCGGGGGAAAAGCGTACAGGGGTGACCTCGCCACTCCTGTACCATCGCATCCAACCCCAGAGGGGCTGGAACTCCCAGCACAGGTCCCAGGGACAGGAACCAAGTTTCTTTCCACATAGCCAGGGCATGGAGGCAATGTCGCGTGACCCTGATCTTGTTGAGTGGGTTTCTCCTCGGGGAGAACCCCTTGGTCCTGAGCCACCACTGCAGTGGTCTCATGTACAACAGGCCACACAGTAACACGTTGGACGCTGCAGCCATCGGACCCAGAATTCTCTGATATTCCTTTACAGTGAGTGACTGGCATAATTTTGCTTGCTTGACAGCTGAGAGAATCGAGGCTATACGAGCAGGCGACAGACGTGCCTGCATTGTCGTCGAATCCCAGATCACGCCCAGAAAAGTGGTCCTCTGTACTGGAGAAAGCACACTCTTCATGGCGTTGAGTCTCAATCCCAACCTTCTGATATGGGCGAGAACGACATCTCGATGCCGAACCGCCTGATGCTCCGATTGAGCCAGGATCAACCAATCGTCTATATAGTTTAAAATGCGAATGCCTTGGAGTCGCAGCGGAGCCAGAGCTGCGTCCATGCATTTCGTGAAGGTTCGAGGAGACAGAGCTTGGCCGAACGGAAGAACCCAATATTGGTAAGCTTCGCCCCCAAAAGTGAACCTCAGGAACTTCCGGTGTTGTGGAAGGATGGAAATGTGGAAGTATGCGTCTTTTAGATCTATCGTGACAAACCAGTCCTCGGATCTGATTTGTGACACGATCTGCTTGAGAGTGAGCATTTTGAATTTGAGCTTCCCTACAGAGCGATTTAATAGGCGCAGATCTAAAATTGGACGTAACCCCCCATCCTTCTTTGGAACGATGAAATAACGGCTGTAATAACCCCCGTCTCTGGGGGGAGGAAGAACTCGTTCTATCGCCCCCTTCATTAACAGAGTTTTCACCTCCTGTTCCATAACCAGAGCCTGCTCGGGGCCCACCACAGTGGGTAAAATCCCCCGAAAGCGAGGCGGACGTGATCTGAACTGGATCACGTACCCGTACTCGATAGTCTGCAGGACCCATTGAGATATATTTGGAAGACTCTTCCACTCTACCAAAAATTCTACTAAGGGTACCAGTCTCTCGAGACTGGCCTCTGGAGATGTTTGAGTGACAAACACAGTGCCCTGTAATGGCACACTGGCAGGGAACAACTGGTCTGACTGTTCTATATCGCTCCTCGGAGCGAGTGAGCGTCCCTCGAGAAAACACTTGCTGGGACCGTCTACGCCCCAACACGCAGGCGGGGTTGGCAGAACGGGCCCCTGAGGGCACCGAGAGAGAGCGGGCACCGTATTCAGCAGTGAACACCTCTCTCTCACGGTGGGGACCACTCTCAGCATCCTGACACCAATGGCGTCAGGACTTCTTCGACGAGGCCTTCCTGGCGACAATAACTGTCCTCAGATCGGTTTTGTCCCGGGAAGACCTCGCCTGAGAGTGCCGCGTCTCGCCGAGTTATGCTGGGGAGGAGCACGAGACGCGACACTCTTCTTTTGCTGCGCCCTATGCGCAGAGCTACCCGACGGGCGGGGCTGCTCCCGCCCAGCAGCCCCGGGGGCATGCACACGGAGGGGGAGACATTTATGGAACGCCACTGCCTGTTTCTTTCCTTCTTGAAATCTTTCAATGACCGAGTTTACAGAACCACCAAAAAGACCATTGGTTGACAGCGGCGCATCCAAGAGAAAAGCTTTGTCCTTCTCCTTCGTCTTAGTTAAATTAAGCCATAAGTGCCTCTCCGTGGCCACCAGGGCTACCATAGAACGGCCGACTGATCTGGCCGTCTCCTTAGTGGCACGCAGAGAAATATCAGCTGCCTGATGCAGTTCTTTAATCACATCAGCACTTACAGCCTCCCCCTCACTAATATCCTTTAACAAATCAGCCTGATACGCTTGAAGGATAGCCATAGTATGCAAACATGAGACTGCTTGTCCCGCCGCCGAATAAGCTTTGCCCACCAAAGCCGAGGTATTTCTGAGTGGCTTGGTGGGCAACGCCTGTGTTTTAAAGGACGATGCCGTATCAGGAGAAAGATGACTCGCCAAAACTTCCTCCATCCTCGGCATCGTCCCATAACCCTGGTTTTTAGACCCAGCAATATTTGAATTACATGGATGTCTGTTGAGTTAAAATTCTCGTTGACACTGGTCTATTCCACGATCTCGACACCTCGGTGTGTAGAACGGGAAAGAAGGGCAAACACCGGCGTGGAGGTAAAGAGTGCGACAGTAAAAATCTCTTGTCTAATTTGCTTTTCACTCTCGACTCCTGTCTCTCGACTGGCCACTCAATACTTAATTTTTCCACTGCCCGAGTCAAAACCTCCATAAGCTCATTACTTGCGGGAGACTGGGATGGCGAGTCCCTGATCTCCACAGAGTTTATGCTTTCCACATCCACACTTTCAACATCCAGTTCCTCAGAACTGGATAGCTGAAGTGATGGAGCCTCAGCCCGGGCGGGAGAAACCGCAGCGCAGACCCCCGAACCGAAGTCTGAGGCGCTGGGTCTATCAGGTAATGGCAGAGAAAAGGCAGAGCCCGTCTCCATCCCCGCTGATAGATCCATCTGCGTTCCCCACGATGCAAGCCTTCACTGTGCCTCGGCAGCTAATGTGCATGCAGTCTAATTTATGTAGTACTCTCCTAATTTATGTATTATGAGCAGTTGAGTGAACAATACAGGTTTACTGTGCGTGTGTCACATAAGGTGGACTTCTGCTGCTTGCAAACGGACTCTTTTGAGGAGACAGTGGATTTCCAAATGTGTTGCTCTGATTCCATGCGCAATGCACGAATACACTGCAGGCTCACTCTCGTTCGTATCCAAGGTAAATCATCTACACTATCATCCCGTACAAGTGTTTTATTTAACTGAATACATCACAATAAGCTAAAACGCATGCGCAGGATACTTTATTTCCTGAACAAGTGCGCACCCGAATCCGTGTTGATTTCACATTCACGCGAACCGCGGCACGGTTTGGAAGCAACCGAACTCAGACCACTTCCTCCAGGTAGTCTCGGGTTCGGTACTCCAGTGCGCACCCGGGTCCAATGACAGCGTTCACATTAGCGATTTTTCATGCGAACCGTGCTCCGTTCCGAACTAAACTGCCAGTGTGAAAGCCCCCTGAGTCTCCCGAGAAGGGATGAGATGTTACCTGCATCTGCATGCATGTGTACCCTGGCAATCAATCACAAATTGATTGTAATTGCCTAGATCATGTTTTTGACAGGTAACAATTAGCTCAATTGTATATCAATATTTAATCAAAACGAATTATAATTAAATTCTAATATATCAATTAGGTCTACATATGTTTACTTCAACGCTATCCCTATGAATCAATTTGTGATCTGACGATCTTCTCATCCAGCGAGCTGTTCATGAGATCATTATCAATTCTCATACAGATATACTTTCAGAGACAGGAAAGGAAATTTCTGGCTGTGAACTAACCTTCCTGTTTTCACAAAGATAGCCTGCTAAAATTAGTTCAAGTACTTTTAGACTTTTAAAGCTTGTAGCTAGATCGTAGCCTAAATTTTAGTGACTGGGATATGAACAAGAGACATGAATTAATCAATGAATATAAATGAATTTATTAAAGGCTGACTACGTATGCAATTACTATAGTTACATGGGATACACAACAGATAATGAACAAACACGGGGAGGAGTTTTAAAAGTGAAAGTAAGAGTGGGAGAAAGAGAGATTTGGCAAAATTTATATATATCCATTTATAGCCTTGAAGAAGTCCAAACTCTACGTCTTAGCTCGGCCAATCAGAGAATTGGATATCGCAAGCAGGAGTTTTGATTTTATGGTCCTTTGTTCTAGAGAGAGCTCCTTGCGTGTGTGTGTGTGTGTGTGTGTGTGTGTGTGTGTGGGAGGGGGGGGGGGGTACAGTCAAATATGCAGAGTCATTTCGGTCTTCACAGATGGCAAAACAATGCCATCTGTATATTGCTGTTGCATATTCCTGTTGATCAGATTAATTCAGCTGGACTGAGAGAATTAAAACAGTACCAAGACCATACACACATAATAGGAATACAAATCTACATCTTAATACGTAACAGGCATTTTTGGTTCCTTTTAGGACTGCAATAAACCAAAGACACTTCCAGTAGGACCGGGGCAAGCAGGCATATATACAGTGTTGTAGTATATACGGACTCGTCTCGAACTCGGTCTCGAGACCATATTTTAATGGTCTTGGTCTTGTTATGGACTCGTGTGCATTTGGACTCGGAATTGACTCGTACTTGACTATAATGACTTTATGAATTACTTCAACGAGAAAATAGAAAGCATCCGAAACACAATTATAAATGTACAATCCTCTATGGTGTCTTATGATTCAGCCGCACTTATGGCCCCTCTAGAACAACTACACCGCTTTACAACGATAGGACAGGAGGAGCTAAATAAACTTATTATTGCATCTAAACCCACAACATGTTTATTGGATCCAATACCCACTAAACTACTAAAAGAACTATTACGTGTAGTGGAAGAGCCTCTCCTCAATATTATTAACTCGTCTCTATCTCTAGGTCATGTTCCAAAAATATTCAAGCAGGCAGTAATAAAACCTCTCATTAAGAAACCACAATTAGACCCAAAAAAGTTAGCGAATTACAGACCCATTTCAAATCTTCCATTTATGTCCAAAATACTAGAAAAAGTTGTGTCTGCTCAACTATGCTCTTTTTTGCAAGAAAATGATATCTATGAAAAATTCCAGTCAGGATTCAGACCGCATCATAGCACTGAAACTGCGCTAGTTAAAATTACAAATGATTTACTTTTAGCTTCGGACCAAGGCTGTATCTCAATACTAGTCCTACTTGATCTCAGCGCTGCGTTCGACACTATAGATCATAAAATACTCTTGGATCGACTACAAAACTACACTGGTGTTCAAGGACAGGCATTAAGCTGGTTCAGATCATATTTATCGGACCGTTATCATTTTGTCTGTATAAACGGGGAAAAATCAAAGATAACGTCAGTAGACTATGGAGTACCGCAAGGATCAGTTTTAGGCCCTCTGCTATTCTCAATATATGCTGCCACTTGGTAATATTATAAGAAAACATGGAATTAATTTCCACTGTTATGCTGACGACACTCAATTATATATTTCATCACGACCAGACTCCTCTAAATTGACAGAGTGTCTCAAAGATGTAAAATGCTGGATGACGCGTAACTTCCTGCTATTAAATTTAGATAAAACGGAGGTATTACTTATTGGTCCAAAAAACCACTCACAAAATCTCTTACAACAAAACCTTAGTATAGACGGATGTCCGTTTACCTTGTCCACTACAGTAAAAGACCTGGGTGTTATACTAGACCGCAACTTATCTTTCGAAAATCATGTTTCATATGTTACAAGGACAGCCTTTTCCCACCTTAGAAACATTGCTAAGCTACGTAACATGCTATCTCTCTCTGATGCAGAAAAGTTAGTTCATGCATTCATGACCTCGAGACTAGATTACTGTAATGCTTTATTAGCCGGTTGTCCTGCATCCTCAATAAACAAGCTACAGTTAGTCCAAAATGCAGCTGCTAGAGTTCTTACTAGGTCAAGAAAATATGATCATATAACACCGATTTTATCATCTCTGCACTGGTTACCTATTAAGTTCCGTATCAATTACAAAGTACTACTACTGACCTATAAAGCCCTAAATGGTTTAGCTCCTATGTACTTAACAGACCTTCTCTCGCCCTACAATCCACCGCGTTCCTTAAGATCACTAAATTCAAGGCTTCTTGTCATTCCTAGGATATCTAAGTCCAGTAAAGGAGGGAGGGCGTTCTCGCATTTAGCTCCTAAACTCTGGAATAGCCTTCCCGATACGGTCCGGGGCTCTGACTCGCTGACACAGTTTAAAACTAGACTAAAGACGCATCTCTTTAGTCAAGCATTCACATAATGCTTACCTTTCAGTCCTCTTTTATGCCATACGGAACCGTTTGCCACTGAAATTGCTTAACGCACCAGTGGGGCTCGACAGCCTTTTAGACAAACGGGTCGGTCCGTATGGCTGAGTTGCGTTGCGGAGAGTTTGGGTTGCGGAGAGTTCGTGAGATAGTGGTTTTCTAACACCGACACCCGTACAATGGAAATTATTATGAACATCAGCTATGCTAATTATGAACATCAGCTATGCTAATTATGAACATCAGCTATGCTAATTATTTCCCATCTGCCTTTCTGCTGTTAAAAAATGGCGTTCGTCAGGTCCAGTCTTGTATCCAGCATCTCACGGGGGTTTCGGATGCCCCACCGCCTGTGATGAGAAGACCAACGCCTGTGAAGAGACGACTCAACGCCTGCGATATGTTATGGGGCTGTTTTGGACATAAACAATATTTATATTTAATAGTTATAAATAAACAATATGAATGTAAGCCAGAGGAGAACTGGCCCCGACTGAGCCTGGGTTCTCCCGAGGTTTTTTTCTCCATCCAATCTGATGGAGTTTTGGTTCCTTGCCACTGTCACCTTGCTTTTGGCTTGCTTGGCTTGCTTAGTCGGGATTATTTAGGATTATTTAATATTTAATATTTAACAATATTATCGATCTGTGTTGTACTACTTTCATGTTATCACTGTGAAACTGCTTTGATACAATCTGTATTGTGAAAAGCGCTATATAAATAAATGTGACTTGACTTGACTTGACTTGAACATTTTTTTTAGGACTCGGACTTAATCCCGAGTCCACTCGAGTTCAATTCAAAATATTTTTCATGATTATTAATGTATGTTAATAAAATATTTCTTTAAATTGATTGACATGCCCAGTGATTGTTGATTTTCTAGTGTGCAACTGCGCATGACAAATTGTAATAAAATTACTTTTAACACCACCTACTATATGGCCTTTTTACCCTAAACTGGTCATATTTTTTAAACTCTAAGTAAATTCAGTAAAAAAAAAGGATTTCTCTAAGTAAATAAAAGTAAATTAGGTATTAACCCTCACTGGTCTCGGTCTCGGACTCGACCGTCTCTGGTCTCGGACTCGACTCGGACTCGACTCTCTATGGACTCGGTCTTGACTCGGACTTGACTCTCTCTGGTCTCGGTCTCGACTCGGACTCGAGTGAGGTGGTCTCGACTACAACACTGCATATATATAATCATTTCAAATACATCTCAGAAAGTTTTTAAAATGAGAGAATTAATGAATGACCCATAAATGTGTGTGTGTGCGTGTGTGCAAGGGTCCTGCACATGGCCAACTGGGTTTTGGGGCCTGCAGTGGGGGATGATTACAGGGTCGTAAATGTTGTTAGAAACTTCCATTCATTTTGAAAGCTTTAGGTATTTAGCAAAAATGCATTTAGTTATTCAGATGATTCATAATTCTGCCCAGACCCTACAGACATTCTAGGGGGTGGCCTGGGGTGGCCAGGGCCATCCCTGAAAGGTCATTGGCCACCCCTGTGGCCACCCCAGATCTGATAGGTAGTTGGTCAAGTTCGTCAACACAAGAAACAATTGAAATGCTGTCAATCAATGGTGACAGCTGATCAACCGATTTGGGTACAGTTTTACATTTTTAAATAACACAGTAATGGTCGTACTGAGGCTGTGAGAGCTGATTTCTGCTCAGCGGACGTTTGGCAATGCAGGTCAGGTTACTAATGAGATGCGCGCTGGCTGCTGCTGCTCCGTGAAACAGGCAGGGCCGTCCATAAGGGGCGATAAAGGAAAACATTTTCTGGGGCCCAGCCGCTAAGGGGGGCCCATGCAGTCCAACGATAATTATGTTCATCCTAAATATCAGGTTACCATATTTTCTGTTGAACCAAAAAAGCACCATTAATTGTTGAAAATGCATTTTATTCAGAGGTGGGTAGAGTATCCAAAAACTGTACTCAAGTAAAAGTACAAGTACTTATAGAATTATTTAATTTAATTTATTACTCAAAGTAAAAGTAATAATCTTAAAAGTTACTTGAGTAAGAGTAAAAAAGTATCCAACGAAAAAACTACTCAAGTAGTTATTTACTAGTTACTTTGGATCACATAGGCCTATATATATATATATATATATATAACATGATATTGTTTAGATTATATATATATATATATATATATATATATAACATGTTATTATTTAGATATTTTTCATTTAAATGACTATTGTTATCATAATTAGATAAGCTATCTTTGCTCTCTATCTATCTATTTCTCTATATAGGTGTCACAGTCTCATCTGCACCGTCCTGTCTGCGTCTACAGCACTACAATTCCCAAGATCCTCTTGTCTCTTCATTTGAACTCACTCCCTCATTAGCCACCTGTTCCTCGTTTTGTTCATCTGTTTCACCTGTTTTCACCTCATTTAGCTTAATTCCTCTGTGTATTTAGTTCAGTTCAGTTCCATTCAGTCTTTGTCGGTCAATGTTTGTGTCTACCTGTAGCTGAGTGTACCCGTTTGCCTGCCTGTATCTGTTCCCGTTTGAATCTGAGTAAAGTATTGATTTGGAGCCTTTTGCCTTCAGTCCTCTTCTTCTGCCTGCACTCCACTACGACCGTGACAGATTGACCGACCCAGAATAAAGTAATGGATTCCTTCGCAGCGGTCCAACTACTCTGCCTTGAGCAGGAAGACCGGTCCCTGGAGGATCATTTAATGGATTTCCTCTCCCTCGTTCCAGCCACAACCTTCCCAGACGACAGCCTCTGCAGCTTCCTATATGCTGGCCTCAACACCACCATCAGAGCGCAGTTGTCTGGGAAGGGTCCCCAGGGGAGTTTTGCTGAATATGTGGAGTGGGTGCTGGTGTCCTGTGGATCACCCTTCACCATCGATGACGGCACCAGCCCCACTCCAACACCCGAGCCTTCTTCATCGCTGGTCCCGTCCAGCCCTCCTGAGTCCGAACCCTCCTCATCGCTGGTCCCGTCCAGCCCTCCTGAGCCCGAACCCTCCTCATCGCTGGTCCCATCCAGCCCTCCTGAGCCCGAACTCTCCTCATCGCTGGTCCCGTCCAGCCCTCCTGAGCCCGAACCCTCCTCATCGCTGGTCCCGTCAAGCGAGCCTGAGCCCGTCCAGCCAGAGCCCAAGACCGTCCAGCCAGTGCACGAGACCGTCCAGCCAGAGCCCGAGACCGTCCAGCCAGAGCCCGAGACCGTCCAGCCAGAGCCCGAGACCGTCCAGCCAGAGCCCGAGACCGTCCAGCCTGAGCCCGAGACCGTCCAGCCTGAGCCTGAGACCGTCCAGCCTGAGCTCGAGATCGTCCAGCCTGAGCCAGAGACCGTCCAGCCTGAGCCCGAGACCGTCCAGCCTGAGACTGTCCAGCCTGAGCCCGAGACCGTCCAGCCTGAGCTCGAGACCGTCCAGCCAGCGCCAGAGACCGTCCAGCCAGCGCCAGAGACCGTCCAGCCAGCGCCAGAGACCGTCCAGCCAGCGCCAGAGACTGTCCAACCTGCACCTGAGACCAGGATCCCACCCAGCCTCCCTCTCCCGCCTCCTCCCATCAGTCATCCGTCAGCCCTCCCGTCTGCCTGCTATCCTGACCCAGCCTGGTCGTTGGATCCTCAGTTTTCGCCTCCCACCTCCTCCACATGGACACTTCCTCGGCCCCCGGTCCCATCGGCTTCCCCGTGGCTCTCGCCTCCCTCAGCTCCTCCATGGTCCCTCAGTTCACCAGCTCGGCCAGGCTCCCTCGTCCCTCTGGAATCCCTTCGGTCCCTCATCACCCTTCCTTCACCTCTGGACTTTCTTCCGTTGGCTTCGCCCTGTCATTTCACCCCCCCGGTTCAGTTGGACTCTTCACTCCCTCCAGTCACCCGTCAGCCCTCACTCCCTCTGGCCTCACCGTGCCCCTCTGTGCCCCTGTCATCACTTCGGTCACCTGAACCTGCGGTGTCACCATGGTCCCTTGGTCCCTCGTCAGCACCTCATGTCGTCAGTCCCTCAGCTTCACCCTGGTCTCCTCTCCTATCGGCTCCGCCCCTGTCAGTCGGCCCCCTGGTGTTGTCAGCTCAGTTTCCATCAGCTCCACCAGGGGTCCTCCCTCCATCTGCTCCACCCTGGTCTCATCCTCAGCCTGTTTCCCCCTGGTCTCATCCTCAGCCTGCTCTGCCCTGGTCTCGCCTTCAGCCTGCTCCGCCGTGGCCGCCTGAAGGGTCTTCACCGCCGTGGCCGCCTGAGGGGTCTTCACCGCCGTGGCCGCCTGAGGGGTCTTCACCGCCGTGGCCGCCTGAAGGGTCTTCACCGCCGTGGCCGTCTGAGGGTCTTCGTTGCCGTGGCCGCCCGAAGGGTCTGCTCAGCCATGGCCACGCCTCCAGTCTGCTCCGCCACGCCCTCAGCCTGCTCCGCCCTGGCCACGCCCTCAGTCTGCTCCGCTCTGGTCACGCCCTCAGCCTGCTACGCCCCGGCCACGCCCTGCTCGGCCCTCAGATCATCCCCCCTCCTTTCTCTGTTCTGCGGCGTGAGGTCACGCCTTCCGGGAGGGGGGAGTTCTGTCACAGTCTCATCTGCACCGTCCTGTCTGCGTCTACAGCACTACAATTCCCAAGATCCTCTTGTCTCTTCATTTGAACTCACTCCCTCATTAGCCACCTGTTCCTCGTTTTGTTCATCTGTTTCACCTGTTTTCACCTCATTTAGCTTAATTCCTCTGTGTATTTAGTTCAGTTCAGTTCCATTCAGTCTTTGTCGGTCAATGTTTGTGTCTACCTGTAGCTGAGTGTACCCGTTTGCCTGCCTGTATCTGTTCCCGTTTGAATCTGAGTAAAGTATTGATTTGGAGCCTTTTGCCTTCAGTCCTCTTCTTCTGCCTGCACTCCACTACGACCGTGACAATAGGCCTATCTGTATATTATATCTGTATATTATATCTGTACCCCGAAAACCACTGCCTGTCCTTTGGTTTGTATAATATATAGTAATTTATATAACTACATTTGGATTATTAGACAATGTCAGAATAAAGTGAGTCTGTGGAGTTTTGCATTCATAGGCATGTAAAGGGAACCATATTGACACAGATTAGAAAGAGTTAAAACTCTGCACATTTGCTCGCAGTCATGTCATGCCCTACACAATGATCAAATTCACAAATCTTCTGTCTGTTCTCCAAAATGTATTTAAATGTGGGCTATATTTCTGAAAGCATCTTTAAACTGGTTAACTGTGTCTAATAAGGCAGGCAAAGACATTCGTTTTTCAAGGCGAGTTCACACGCCACTGCGCAATACACATACAGTGTGTGTGTGTGTACACACATTCATAAACTGGACGATGATAGCTTATTTAATGTATGTATTAAGTAAAGTATATGTCACCAAAAAATGGTAATGTCATGCTTTGTAGTCGTGCTATATGGTGTTTGGTTGTAAAATGTATTAACGTTACCTGAATGAAATGAAATCGAATGTATCGTCGTGTGGAATGATACATTCACAGACAGCTTGCGAAGTAACATACGAAGATGTTCAACTAATAAAGATCTTCATCACTGGCATCATACAAAAATATGATGCATTTGTAGATTTACCACAGCCACTTCATACAACACTCTTGATGTTGTTAAATCTTCCTGTTACGACTCCGAGATGATTCAGCGCGTGCATGAAACCGAACAGATCATTCAAACTGATTCGCGAACCGATTTAGACAGATCTGCCAAACTTGTTTGATGAAGTCTTTGAACAGAATCGACTCAAAAGAGTGATTCATTTGTGAATTGAGCATCGCTCATGCCCAGAAAAAAGAGAGAGAGCGCGCTTAGAATAAACTACGCTTTTAACAACATATTGCATTAAAATAAAGTAACGAGAGGAACGTCGCTCAATGTAACGAAGTAAAAGTACAGTTTTTTCATAAGAAATTTACTCGAGTTAAAGTAAAAGTACCCTCAATTAAATCTACTCTTAAAAGTAAAAATTTTCCAAAAAAATACTCAAGTAAATGTAACGAAGTAAATGTACTTCGTTACTACCCACCTCTGATTTTATTTAATGCTGCTTGAGTAAAATGCAGCCAGTGTCATTATGAAAATGAAAAATGGTCTCTGAGTCATTTTTTTTTTTTTTTTTTTTTACGTAACGTAACGTCAAAATCGCCAGAGTGTTTCGCGCCAAGTTGCGGTCAGCAGAAAGTGACAAGAACAATAAACTTTATATTGCAGTACATTTAGTTGGTATGCCAGGGCCAGCTAATAAATCAGGGTGCCAGAAGAGAAAGGAGAAGAAGAAGAGGGAGCTCGCAAGGCCTTTAGACTCAAACAAAATTCGACTGACCAACTTTTTTCAGTCAGCTCAAAAACCTGTCAGTGCTCCCAGTCAGGCTAACGATAGCCAGGAGGCTATTAGCAACAGAACCACCACCAATTGCCAAGATGTTCTGCATTTAACCAGAGGTGGGTAGTAACAAAGCTGCATTTCACGTTTCTTCGTTACATTTACTTGAGTATTTTTTGAGGGAACATTTTTCTTTTAAGAGGACATTTTAATGTGGGTACTTTAACTCGAGTACATTTCTAATAAAAAAAACTTTTACTTCGTTACGTTGGGTGTATGTGTGTGTGTGTGTGTGAGAGAGAGAGAGAGAGAGAGAGAGAGAGAGAGAGAGAGAGAGAGAGAGAGAGAGATAAAACGCTATTTTCTGGACTGAAGACTGATGGTGGTTTTTGAAGATGTGTGTGTTCAATATAGCTAATGTTATTTTTTTTGCCAACCAGTGTGTGAAATATAGTGTGACAGTCTAGATTTAAGTTAAAACACAAAAACAAGCTGTGACTTATTTATTTGCTCTGTGGTTTAAGGGGTGTTTAAAAAGGACTTTTTGTTTGTATTAATTAGCTCATCTTCACAGTCCACATATATTTTTAGAAGTTTAAATAGTCAGAGTAAATTGCATTAAAATGGCACAAATGTCATAAGTTAAATTATGAAGAAGCATCTTGACTATTTATGATTTTGAGTCTTAACTGTTTGATTTTAAAAACTTATTAATGTATGCTGAAACAAAGCCAACGTTTCAAATTATACTTTCATCAAGGCCTTGGACATGAATACTGTCTGGGTTGAAAAACTTTTTGCACATTTTCATACATCACAAGGCATCCTAATGAAATTATTCAGTCATCAGGCCATTCTCTTTGTTACCTGTGTTTGCTTTACTTATTTAAGTCCCCTCCTGTGGTTAAATAAAAACACTCCTGGCAAAGAACAAACTGAGAAATTCAAATTCCAGTATCTCTAACAAATTATATCTAAGCTAAATAATAACATAAACTAAGCATGTAAAGAACAACAAATATTTAGTTTTTTTTCCTCACAAACTTAGTTTTTTCTTTTGCTTTTACAGATACACTTTTAATAAGTTCCTATCTTTAAGCATTTTGGTTTGTCCTGTTAGATTTCTGTGTTTTCATGTAACCATAAGATGGTGCCTCATTTAAGCAAACTCAGGTAACAATACAGGTGACACAGATGATGAGCTGACGACTGATACATGTTATTCTATAGGATGAGTTAAGAGCAGTTCAATTTTGCTAATCTAACTTGTGAAGTGACAAGGACTTAAATCCACTACAAGAAAATAGCTCTTAGAAAATATTTACCCTAAGTAGTCATATAGGGCACCATGTGTCAAAATGATTGATGGGTTTTTTGATTGACAGGTGGCCAGGTGGTTGTTGACCCGTTGACCTTTAGCATTCCATGTCTGGGGTATCGATTAACCTTTGACCTATCGATCCATCAAATGGACAGGTGGTTGTTGACCTTTAGCATTCTATGTCAGAAATATCGATTAACCTATGACCTTTTCTAATGGAGAACATGTGTGGGAACATCCCTGGTTGACCCGTTGAGCTTTTCTAATGGAGAAGATGTGTTGGAACATTCTGGTGGTTTTCTGACCCGTTGAGCTTTTCTAATCCGAAAAACATGTGTTGGTACATTCCCAGGAAGGGATCCATCAAAATGGACAGGTTGACCCGGTGATGTGTTTGGGTTCTAGATCAAACTGACAGGTTGACCCGGTGATGTTTCTGACCTATGACCCCTGTGATTCTCTCTCTCACCATCCCTGCCTAATGGTGCCAGAATAATTTTCTAATAATGTACATATCACCTATAAACATGGTCTGTAAAATAAAAAAGCGCCTTACTTGAGTGGTGAAGATCCCCCTCTGATTCTCTCTCTCACTATATGTTTGAGAATGACCTCTCTGCTACCATCTGTGACTGTGGGTGTGAGGTGGCTGAACATTCCTTCAGGCAGAGAAAAATCTCACGTGAGCTAAAAAATGAAACCCTGTTTTATAGATTATAAGGACATTTAGATTTAAATATGATGTGAATAAAAGCATCTTACTTTATCAGTCATTTCCATAAAGATGTGGAAAAACCTCTCTCCCTCTCATCAACAGCAGCATCTGTGAACATGTGGGTCTGTGGTTGTGTGTGTGTGTCTGTGTGGGTGCGACATAAGACACCCTCGGCAGCCCTGTGCTGAAACAGTTAGAAAAAAGTTCAATCATTTTCTCACTAACTGAAGTTGCAACCACGGTTCATTTAAAAGAATATCAATAAAATGCTTTATCATTCATTGTAAAATAAAACAACATGTTTTATAGATTATGAGTTGACTAACACTCTATCAAAAATTAAAACCATCTTACTTTTCCAGCTGGTTGACAAAGTAGTTCCTAAGATGTCCATACAATACATGGATGGTGGTTTACAAAAGATGTAAAAGATTAGTTTAAAGTTGTGAAGATCTCCCTGTGATTCTCTCTCCCCCATCCATGGCCGGAGCGGTTAGTGTGTGTGTGTTTGTGTTTGTGTGTGTGTGTCGGTTCAGCGGAGACATGTTTGATTAGTGTTAATCTTACTTCATTAAAAGTTTAAATTATATCTTTTAAAATTACAAGATGTTTTAAGTTAAATTAAATTAATTCATAAAACAAATATGCTACATCAGCGGTCTATGGGAAAAACGTGACTATATTTTTATTTATCAGGGTGCATGTAAAAAAATGTGGCTCTGCACAAGTCATCTCACACATTGTGTGAAATGTTCAAAAATTCCTTAAGTAGTATCTCTGCGAAAATCACCACATAGGCCTATCTTTAGCGCGAGAGCACCAATGAAGACATTTAGAATCTGTGATGCCACGCCGGCCACCCATTAGCTTCAGGATATAGGGTGACAGAGCAGATGAATTTCTGTGCATCGCCGAGTCAAAGTTTTGTTCGTAAAAGTCTCAAGCTTTTAAAATTGTAAGAAATTACAGTCTGCTCCGATCAAACTTCCACTCCAATATAGATTATACTGAAATGTTCCTTCACTTGAAAGAGCGTATTTATAATAGAATCAATTCCATACAATCTTAAACAAAATCACAGAGTCGTGGTTATCACCTATAGTGTGGGAGCGACGGCGGATATTCAAGAACCATCTTGATTAGGGAGTTTCGGAGAGATATTATCACCTTTAAACACTTGACCGTATCACTCTAACACTTATCGTTCTCTTCGATTTACATTTAAGGACAGAATTTGGAATAACAAAGACCTAGCACGGAAGCACCGCTTGTATCATTCTCTTCAATTTACATTTAAAGACAGAGTTTCAGCTCCACGCTGAAAGAGACGACGAACTTGATTGTCTTGATTTACATGTAAGAGAAAGCTTCATTTACATGTTGAGGGGGAAGACGGATGGAATACTGTATAAAATGTTTGCGCTGGGATGAGTTCTGGGTTCATTCTGACGCCGGTAAACCCAAGGTGCTTTGTGTGCCTTGCCACTGCTATGCTGTAAATAAACTTCATTTTTGAGATCTTCGACGTCCACTTCATTTTTTCTTACACTGGCGAGCCACCCTTCCAGGAGGTTTCCAACAAAAAGCAGGAAAAAGGTAAGAAAAAGCTGTTTTCTTTCATCTAAATGCTGTTTTGTCAGGAAACCCCTTAAATCTAGAAGAGGAAAAATCTAAGGACAGAAGATAATTGTGTTTATTCAGTCTTAGCAGGAGGAGTTGTTAAGCCTATTCTGTACGATTTTGTTTAAGATTCTAACGGAACTGAATCAACCCGAAGTAATGTGGTGACAGAGTTGTATTAGAATTGTTGTTTCTAAAGTAATTGAAACAAAGTGCTTAAGTGTAAAGTTTCTAAAGTAACTGAAACTTGGGATCGATCTCTTATACTTCTGTTGAGATTAGTAAGTGAATAAACCCGAAGTAGTGTGGTGGCAGAATTATATTAGATTTGTTGTTTCTAAAGTAACTGAAACAATTGTGTGTGTTTCTAACGTTTTTGAAACTGATGGTGAAGTTGTTATGATTCTGAGGAAATTCTAAAGTAATTGAATAGACCCGACGCAGTGTGGTCACAGAATTATTTCACAACTATCGGGTGTTAGGAGGAGTTGTTAAGCCTATTCTGTACGATTTTGTTTAAGATTCTAACGGAATTGAATCAGCCCGAAGCAGTGTGGCGGCAGAGTTGTGTCGGAATCGTTGTTTCTAAAGTAATTGAAACAAAGTGCTTAAGTGTAAAGTTTCTAAAGTAACTGAAACTTAGTGTTGGCCTCTTATAATTCTGTTGAGATTCTAAAGTAAGTGAATAAACCCGAAGTAGTGTGGTGGCAGAATTATATTAGATCAGTTGTTTCTAAAGCATCCGAAACAAAAGTATACAGCCTACTTGAAACCGATTGTGAAGTCGTAATAATTCTGAAAAAATTCTCAAGTAATTGAATAGACCCGACGCAGTGTGGTCACAGAAATTTCACAACGACTGTGTTTTATAGTATAGAAGATTAGTCTGACACTGCAACTTTGTGAAATTTAAAATAGGAACCTGAAGCAGTGTGGTTTTGCCCGACGTACAGTGGCAGTGTTTTGAATTGGATAAATAAGCCTGAAGGAGCATAAACTGTTTTAAGAAAGTAACATAAAAACCCGACGTAGTGTGGTTTTGTCCGACGTACTGTGCCAGTGTTATTTTATTTTTTTTAACTGTTTTGTCCAGTGAAATTTTTGGTAGACTGTGGCCATGGTTAAGTTAAGCCTCAGGTAGTGTGGCTATTTTGTTAATTTGCGTCTGAAGTACTTGGAGCTGTGAATAATTAGACGAATCGTAGTTATTTAAAATCAAACTTTGTTAATAACCATTAGATCACGAGATAGTCTAAGGCCAGATAATGCCTTTGAATATGGAAGAATTGATTGTTAAATACATCGCTAAACACGGTACACAGGGAATGTTTGATGGAATAGAGAATATTGTTGATAAGCCGTACAAGTGGGCGATCTCTAAGTTTGAAAATGCTCCCAAAATGCCTAAGAACAAAAATGGGAAAATTGCTAATGCTCTTCAAGCGCTTTTTGCTTCATACAAAGTAACTAGGAGGAGAGTAGATGAGTTAGAGGCTGAAAATGAGCGACTCAGTGTTGGGGTAGTTTCTACAAAAAATTACCTGGCTAGTGAAACAATATGGAAAGAAGAAAAGGTCAAGATGCAGAATGAGATCGCACTTCTTAGAACTAACAATAGCATTCTTAAATCATCTGTGGAAACATTGTCCAAAAATTTGGAGGAAGCCAAGGCTTGTCAGTTTATGATAAAGAGTGACACAACTGAGAAAAAAACATAGTAAGACATTGTTAGGTGTCAGATTGTGTAACCCAGTTCCAGAAATGCCAGATTTGCAGGAAGACAGAGCTGAGGGTTGGGAAAAAGATTCTCAGTCATTCAGTAGCCAATACTCAGACTGTAGAGTCAGATTTCCCATGGCACCAGTCCATACTACGACGACTATGCATGCTAGTGAAGAAAGAGAAGAACCAATGACCTCTACCACAGTCAGAGGATTTAATCCAACTGAACTAGAAGCTATGATAAAGAATATTGGTAAATTTGATCCTGCCAAACAAGATCCACTAGATTTTCTGAAAAACTTGGAAGAATATGCTGAAGTGTACAATTTAACAGATGGTGATGTGTGTGTTGTGTTAAGAATGTGCTTGCCTGACACCTTGTCTGGAGCCTTAACTCAGAATGTAAAGGACAGAAATGCTAATAAGTCAGAGAGGAAAAAGGCACTGCTTGAAGTCTTAGGTCTGATGTCAGTCAATTGGGATAGAATATCTGAGGTGCACATGAGGAAAGGGGAGCATCCAGCAGCATTTTCATAACGATTATTTGAGATGTTTAAAACTTTCAGTGGCAATCCTGACATTACTAAGAATGATGTCAGTTTCAAGACTGCCTTGATTAACAAATGTGACCCACTCACCCGGTCTGCTGTGACAATGCTGGTGACACCACTCTCTGAATACAGTGACATTATTAGTAAAATGACACAGTTTTACAACAATAATGCTAATGCAAATAGTCAAATGAAAACTGTCAAATCTAGACATCCAGTTGCTGCTGTTGGCAGGAGAGAATGTTCTAGTACATGGTCTAAAGGTTTCCATCATAGACCGAGGAGATTTGCAAGAATAAATTCAGAAGGTGTTATTGTTTGCTATGCATGTGGAAAAGCTGGTCACGTTGCTAGACATTGTCAAGACAATGAGAGACCTCTGCAAAGCTTTGTCTGTCATGCATGTGGAAAGGAAGGTCACATTGCAAGGAACTGTTTGGAGAAAAGAAAGGAAGATCAGGAAGTTGTTTGTTTTGCTTGTGGACTGATGGGGCACAAGGCAAGAAGGTGTCACTTGTCACACAAAAGAAAGATGGGCTACCATGGTTTGCTTAAGAAAATAGGCAATTTAGAAGCCCAGTTGGCAATGTTGAAAGGAAATAAAGAAGCGATTCACACCTTGTCCAACGAATCAATGCATGAGCAACAGGACTGTAGCTTAGTCACAAGCAGATGCTGATGCAGATTACAATTAGGTTTATGATAGTAACACGTTTTAGAAAAGGGTTTACTATCAAAAGGGGAGTGATTCTTATGATTTATAAACATGTTTTATTTGCATTGCTATGTAGTTGTTTATAACACATTGTTTTAATGGCATTATGTTTAGAAATAATTTTTTTAAAAACATTACCGATGTTTGATGTTCTAAGATTAAACTTCTGTGAATTTGATGTTTGAATGTGAAAAGATGATCGTGGGGGAAAGGGGGGCAACCTCTTCTTTTGATCAGTGTTTCAGATATAAGCATCGAGATGTTTGCCTGAAACATGTAACATCCTGGAGAAAGATGACATGGTCGTTTGAAAGACGAGAAGGAAGTAGAACCAGTGGAGCCAGGGGATTCTCTCAAGAAAAGAACAGAGTACAGAGATTTCCAGACCTACAAGATCCAGAAATCCAGGCCTAAAATATCTAGAAACCCTGAGACCCACCATGCTTTGGATGGAACTGATGAAGAGGCACAGACTCGAACAACACCAGTGACTGCTTCTTATGCAAAGACTTATGGTCCATGTGGAAAAGAATGGACAATGAGAAAAGAAACGAGAAGAGATCAAACCTTTTCAGAGGCTATGGACAGTCTTTGCACATAGATGGAAAACAAGTGGGCAGAGGACATACCCACTCTAAGAAATGCACAAAGACACAAAGATTGAACATGTAGAGACAATTATATGCATACTCATTTGCATTAGAAATATTGTTGTCAAGTGGATGCACACATGTGGATAAAGGATGTCCACACTGAGAAAATGAAAATCCACACACACACACATACACACACACACACACACACACACACACACACTATATTGTCTATGTAACCTTTAAAAACTGCTGTTTGTGTATGTATCATTCTTATTATCGGTCAGTGCATTATGTTATGTTGTTTGTGTTCCATGTTGAAACGTTAGGCTGAAGATAATTCTCTGATCAATATTGAACGTTCCAGTTGGATGTGATGGTTCCTGATTACCTCTGTTAAACCCAAATATTTTTTTTTTCAAAAAAAAAAAAATTACACAAACTATGATAAGTATGCTCAAGTGAAGTAGAGCTGTAACCAGTGTGCATGAGGTGTCATTCCGATGACGGGTAAGATTATCCGATGGCCATAGGGGGACAACCTAAGCCAGGGTGGCACCGCCACTGGGCACCTGCCCACCAGGAAAGGGAGGTGTTATCTAGGAAAAGGGAGTGGTTGTGATGCTACTTGTGGCCAAGAGCATCAAAGGGGGGAAATCTGTAAGAAATTACAGTCTGCTCCGATCAAACTTCCACTCCAATATAGATTATATTGAAATGTTCCTTCACTTGAAAGAGCGTATTTATAATAGAATCAATTCCATACAATCTTAAACAAAATCACAGAGTCGTGGTTATCACCTATAGTGTGGGAGCGATGGCGGATATTCAAGAACCATCTTGATTAGGGAGTTTCGGAGAGATATTATCACCTTTAAACACTTGACCGTATCACTCTAACACTTATCGTTCTCTTCGATTTACATTTAAGGACAGAATTTGGAATAACAAAGACCTAGCACGGAAGCACCGCTTGTATCGTTCTCTTCAATTTACATTTAAAGACAGAGTTTCAGCTCCACGCTGAAAGAGACGACGAACTTGATTGTCTTGATTTACATGTAAGAGAAAGCTTCATTTACATGTTGAGGGGGAAGACGGATGGAATACTGTATAAAATGTTTGCGCTGGGATGAGTTCTGGGTTCATTCTGACGCCGGTGAACCCAAGGTGCTTCGTGTGCCTTGCCACTGCTATGCTGTAAATAAACTTCATTTTTGAGATCTTCGACGTCCACTTCATTTTTTTCTTACAAAATGAAAAGATTGTTTAAATTAAATCTTTATAGTTTTAATACAATCATATCTTCTATTTCTTTTAAAGATTACTCTAATGATTTTGTTTAATGGCAACCTAAAAGGATAATTTTTATTAATATAGCCATAACAATTTTTGTACTGTAACGGCGTATTCTATACCGTACACCTAAAACACGACCGTCAGAGAAAACTGCATTTTTACATTTTCTATAAATAAATAAATAATTGAATATAATTTATAATAAAGACTCACAAAGCATAAAATCTCCATTTTTAAATTAAATGATTATAAATAAGGTATATAACTCTATAATGAATAATAACACATATGTTACTAAAATGTATTCGTACAAGTTAAACATAGTTTTATCTAAATGAATATATAAATTACAAAAACTCCTTACATTTTCAGAGCGCTGAAGTAGTACTAGAATCTAGATATGCAATAATAAAGACTACCCAAAAAGCAAATAGTTTAAGCTGTCATAAACAAAACCCTCACATATCCGTTGGTGATAGGGTGAGATGAAGGTTCAGACCCACACAGAGCCACTGGGCCACAATTATGTCACAGCGTATGCAATGCTAGTCTACTTTCCAGAGTTTTATTCTAAATTTACTTAAAACCATAATCTTAAAAGTTTCAATTAGATCTTTTAAAATTAAAAGACTGTTTAAAGTTTTTATTAAAGTCCTATCATCTGTTTATTTTACAAGACTTCTGTATGATATAAATTGGTTTGCATAAATTTACCCAAAGCTATTATTTATACTAAAATGTAAGAACAATTAAAGCAAAAACTGTGCTTTGGCGTCTTAGATCTTATTTCTACGAAATATTTCAAACATTATTTTTGTCTATGCCACATGAAACAAGTTTTCAAAGTTTGTTTTTGTTCTTTTTAAAGAAATCACACGACTCTACGTTGCACTTTTTTAGATTAAGCTGTATCTGTTACAGTGGAAGCTCCCGTTCCGCCTCCTCTCCGCCACCAGAGGGAGCCTTCACCAGAATATTGATCATTGGCTTTAAACTCAAATTCCCATCATGCCTCTTACCTGGGACTGATTGCGTCACACACCTGCACGCCATTAACACACACACATAAAAGCCACGTCCACACACCACACCAGTGCGAAGTCTTGATTTGCCCCGGTGATCATTTCTGAGCGTTTATTCCCTGTTTCTGGTTTTCTGGTTTTGACTTTGGACTGTTTGACTATTCTACGAGTGATATCTGCCTGGCCTGATCTTGGACTGTCTTTGGATTGTGATTATTGCTGCCTGCCCCGAACTCTGCCTGTTATCTGGTTTCCCTATCGTTCTGCCTGCATTGCTCTGTCTGCCCCGTTTTGACCCAGCCTGTACGACACTGTTTAATAAAGCTGCAAATGGATTCCTCTGTGTACCGTGAGTCATTACAGAAGACTTCGCCGTCAACAAATCCAGCAGCCGTCATGCAACTGACCACCGAGCTTACCTCCCAAGCGTCCCGGTTGGATTTACACCATCAACAGCTCAGCCACCTGACTACCCTCACTGAACAGCTCGTACAGGGGATACAGGAGCTTCGCACCGCTGTCGGGACGGTACCAAGCACACCTGTTGCACCACCAACACCGAGTGCTCCCCCAGCTACCGTGAGTACAACAGTCAATCCAAGACTCGCTTTCCCTGATAAATTTGATGGTACGCCAACGAAATGCAAGGGGTTCCTGTTGCAATGTACACTCTTCGTCGAACAACAACCCGCATTATACACCAGTCATGAGAGCCGCATTGCTTTCGTTTGTTCACTACTAACCGGCAGAGCATTAGACTGGGCTACAGCCATCTGGAGACCAGAAGGTAATACCTTTTCCACATTTCAAGAGTTTACGCAACAGTTTCGTCAAGTATTTGAACACACGACTGAGAAGGGTGATGCAGGCGATCAACTGTTAAATCTCATTCAGGGAGGAGAAACCGCCGCTGATTATGCCCTCACGTTCCGCACGCTCGCTGCACAAACCAAATGGGTAGAGGATACTTTAAAAACGTTGTTCAGAAGAGGACTTACCAATGAGCTTCAGTCAGAGCTGGCCTGTCGTGACGAGGGAAAGAATTTGAACGAATATATCGCTCTGGCCATTCAAGTCGACAATCTCCTGCGATCCAGACGCAAACCCCGGTTACCAGTTCAGTCCTCCTTCGTAGCTCCCAACCATCCAGAACCCATGCAGCTAGGGGCCACACATATCACTCCCGAGGAATGTGAGCGTCGACTTCAGCACCGACTGTGCATGTATTGCGGTCAATCTGGACACATGAAGATCTCCTGTCCCGTTCGACCCTCCAGCCGTAACACATCGGTGAGTTTACCAGACATTTCCAGAACTCCCATCACCAGTTTCTCACTCCCAGTTCGTTTAATTATTCAAGATCAACCCATTGACACCTCTGCTCTCATCGACTCTGGAGCCGCAGGAAACTTCATATCTCAGACTTTTGCCAAACAATGCAACATTCAACTCAATCCGTGCCCTTCTTCCTTGACAGTGGAGGCGCTAGATGGGCATCCCATCGGTGAAGGAAAGATCCAATACATCACAGAGATGATTCATTTGCACGTCGGGTCTCTTCACTCCGAGAAAATCCAGTTCTATGTCATTCACTCTCCACATCACAACATCATTCTGGGACATCCCTGGCTACAGACTCATAATCCTCACATCTCCTGGAAGGAGGGTCAGATCGTTCGCTGGGGTGAAGCTTGTAACAACCGTTGTCTGTCCAAAGTCACTTGAGTAAACAGTTCCAAACCAGAGTCCGTTGCTCCAGAGCCCGAGCGGGAAAATATCCCTTCTGTTTATGCGGATCTGATTGAAGCCTTCAGCAAAGAAAAAGCTGCACAACTCCCCGAACATCGGTCCACGGACTGCGCTATAGACCTAATCCCTGGTACCACTCCTCCTAAAGGAAGAATTTTCCCCCTGTCCAAGCCTGAATCTGACGCTATGAAGCAGTACATAGAGGAAGAACTCGCTAAAGGCTTCATTCGTCCTTCAACTTCACCAGCATCTGCCGGATTCTTCTTAGTGAAGAAAAAGGATGGAGGACTCCGACCCTGCATTGATTATCGAGGCTTAAATGATATCACTGTCAAATATCGCTATCCCTTGCCTCTGGTTCCAGCTGCACTGGAACAACTTCGTCAGGCCAGATACTACACTAAGCTCGATCTACGCAACGCTTACAACCTTATTCGCATACGAGAGGGTGATGAGTGGAAGACTGCCTTTTCCACCACCAGTGGGCACTATGAATATCTCGTCATGCCTTTCGGCTTGTCCAACAGTCCTTCTGTCTTCCAGGCCTTCATGGATGATGTGTTTCGCGATATGCTGGATAAATGGGTAATTGTTTACATTGACGACATCCTGATCTACTCTAATTCACTCGAAGAACACATTCAACACGTCCGTACAGTCCTACAACGTCTGATCCAGTTCCACCTTTACGCTAAAATGGAGAAATGTGAGTTTCATCAAACAAGCATCTCTTTCCTGGGTTAAATCATCAGTCCAGAAGGGGTTGCCATGGATGAGAGGAAGGTGAAGGGGGTAGTCGACTGGCCATTACCACAAACCGTAAAAGAACTGCAAAGATTCCTGGGATTTGCCAACTTCTACCGGAGATTCATCCGTAACTTCAGCCTCATAGCCGCTCCCTTAACTGCCCTCACCAAGCGTCACAGTCATCGTATTTCATGGAACCCCGAAGCACAACAAGCATTCCAAGATCTGAAGACTCGTTTCACTACTGCACCCATTTTGCATCATCCAGATCCTGAACGACAATTCATTGTTGAAGTGGATGCTTCTAATACAGGGGTGGGGGCCATATTATCGCAGCGTCAGGGAGATCCAGCCAAAATGTTCCCATGTGCCTTCTTTTCTCGTAAACTATCTCCAGCTGAACGTAACTACGATGTGGGAAACCGCGAACTGTAAGCCATGAAGTTGGCTTTGGAGGAATGGCGGCACTGGCTAGAGGGAGCAGCTGAACCGTTCATTAATCTCACAGACCACAAGAACCTGGAATATCTCCGATCCGCTAAACGCCTCAATCCACGTCAAGCCAGATGGGCCCTGTTCTTCACCAGATTTAATTTCACTGTCACATACCGCCCCGGCACCAAGAACACTAAGGCTGATGCTCTATCCCGACAATCCGAAGAAATCACCCAGAATCTCAACCCCGGAAACATACTCGATGACAAGCTGTTAGTGGCTCCTGTTCAGTGGGATATCGTGACGGAGATCCAACAAATCAACCTTCAATCTCCCGTTCCAGCAGAATGCCCAGCCAATCTCTTATTTGTACCAGAAACATTACGTCCGCGTCTCATCGATCAAGTCCATTCAACCCCCAGCTCTGGTCATCCTGGAATTAACGCCACAATCCAACTACTGCAGAACCGATTCTGGTGGCCCACGCTTACCTCAGACACCATCAATCACGTCCAGAACTGCTCCAACTGTCAAACCTCGAAAACACCCCGAAAATTACCCGCTGGCTTGCTTTGTCCTCTACCCACTCCTCAACGCCCATGGTCTCACATCGCCGTCGACTTCATCACTGATCTCCCTAACTCTCAAGGTTACACCACCATCTTCACCATTGTAGACCGATTCTCTAAAGCCTGCCGATTAATCCCTCTCACCAAACTTCCCACTGCCTTTGAAACCGCCGAACTCCTGTGCAACCAAGTGTTCCGTTTTTATGGATTACCAGAAGACATTGCGTCAGACAGGGGACCTCAGTTCACGTCTCGAGTGTGGTCCGCCTTCTTTAAAAATCTCAACGTCAATATCAGTCTCACCTCGGGTTACCATCCACAGTCTAATGGACAGACAGAACGTCTGAATCAAGATGTGATCCGCTATCTACGAACCTACTGTCAACAACACCAACAGGAATGGAGCAGATATTTATTCTGGGCCGAATACGCCCAAAACTCTCTGGTCAAACCATCTACTGGCATCACACCCTTTAAGTGCATTCTCGGATTCCAACCTCCCCTCTTTCCCTGGTCCGGTGAACCCACAGAGCTTCCATCCGTCACCGAGTGGTTACAGAAGAGTGAGGAGGTCTGGGATCAGGCACACACACACCTAAGGCACGCCGTAAGA
>CM075877.1:9600974-9770974 GCA_038021265.1 Cyprinella venusta | reverse complement strand
AAACATTTTACTGTAGCATTTTGGAGAAATGTCACATTATTCAACTTCAGAGGCCCATAAATACCTCATTTCTAATAAGTAGAAAAAAGTAATGGTCAGTTCTTGTATGGGACGTCTCATACTGTATACACACCTCATATCAAACCATTTTACTGTATCATTT
Source organism: Cyprinella venusta (assembly GCA_038021265.1). Classification (NCBI taxonomy): domain Eukaryota; kingdom Metazoa; phylum Chordata; class Actinopteri; order Cypriniformes; family Leuciscidae; genus Cyprinella; species Cyprinella venusta. The sequence continues at coordinate 9,770,811 of CM075877.1, read as the reverse complement.
TGGAGAAATGTCACATTATTCGAACTTAGAAGCCCATAAGTTCCTCATTTCTAATAAGTAGAAAAAACTAATGGTCTGTTCTTGTACGGGACGTCCCATACAGTACACACACCTCATATCAAAACATTTTACTGTAGCATTTTGGAGAAATGTCACATTATGCGACTTCAGAGGCCCATAAATTCCTCATTTCTAATAAGTAGAAAAAACTAATGGTCAGTTCTTGTACGGGACGTCCCATACAGTACACACACCTAATATCAAAACATTTTACTGTAGCATTTTGGGAAAATGTCACATTATTCGACTTCAGAGGCCCATTAATTCCTCATTTCTAATAAGTAGAAAAAACTAATGGTCGGTTCTTGTACGGGACATCCCATACAGTACACACACCTCATATCAAACCATTTTACTGTATCATTTTGGAGAAATGTCACATTATTCGAACTTAGAAGCCCATAAATTCCTCATTTCTATTAAGTAGAAAAAACTAATGGTCAGTTCTTGTACGGGACATCTCATTCTGCATACACACCTCATATCAAACCATTTTACTGTATCATTTTGGAGAAATGTCACATTATTCGAACTTAGAAGCCCATAAATTCCTCTTTTCTAATAAGTAGAAAAAACGAATGGTCAGTTCTTGTACGGGACGTCCCATAATGTATAAACACCTCATATCAAACCATTTTACTGTATCGTTTTGGAGAAATGTCACATTATTCGACTTTAGAGGCCCATAAATTACTCATTTCTAATAAGTAGAAAAAACTAATGGTCAGTTCTTGTACGGGACGTCTCATACTGTATACACACCTCATATCAAACCATTTTACTGTAGCATTTTGGAGAAATGTCACATTATTCAAATTCAGAAGCCCATAACGACCACATTTCTAATAAGTAGAAAAAACTAATGGTCAGTTCTTGTACGGGATGTCCCATACAGTACACACACCTCATATCAAAACATTTTACTGTCACATTTTGAAGAAATGTCACAATATTCAAATTCAGAGGCCCACAACGACCTCATTTCTAATAAGTAGAAAAAACCAATGGTCGGTCCTTGTACGGGACATCCCATACAGTACACACACCTCATATCAAAACATTTTACTGTAACATTTTGGAGAAATGTCACATTATTCAAATTCAGAGGCCCATAAAGACCTCATTTCTAATAAGTAGAAAAAACTAATGGTCTGATCTTGTACGGGACGTCCTATACAGTACACACACCTCATATCAATTAATTTTACTGTAGCATTTTGGAGAAATGTCACATTATTTGAGTTCAGAGGCCCATAAATACCTCATTTCTAATAAGTAGAAAAAAATAACGGTCAGTTCTTAAAGGGCACATCCCATTGAGTATACACACATCATATCAAAACATTTTACTTTAGCATTTTGGAGAAATGTCACATTATTTAACTTCAGAGGGCCAAAAATACCTCATTTCTAATAGGTAGAAAAAAATAACAGACAGTTCTTACATGGGACGACCCATACAGTACACACACCTCGTATCAAACCATTTTACTGTAGCATTTTGGAGAAATGTTACATTATTCGACTTCAGAGGCCTATATATTCCTCATTTCTAATAAGTAGAAAAAACTAATGGCCAATTCTTGTACGGGACGTCCAATACAGTACACACACTTCATATCAATTAATTTTACTGTAGCATTTAGGAGAAATGTCCCATCATTCGACTTCATAGGCCCATAAATACCTCATTTCTAATAAGTAGAAAAAAATAAAGTTCAGTTTTTAAAGGGGACATCCCATAGAGTACACAAACGTCATATCAAACCATTTTACTGCAGCATTTTGGAGAAATGTCACATTATTCAAATTCAGAGGCCCATAAAGACCTCATTTCTAATAAGTAGAAAAAACTAATGGTCTGATCTTGTACGGGACGTCCTATACAGTACACACACCTCATATCAATTAATTTTACTGTAGCATTTTGGAGAAATGTCACATTATTTGAGTTCAGAGGCCCATAAATACCTCATTTCTAATAAGTAGAAAAAAATAACAGTCAGTTCTTAAAGGGCACATCCCATTGAGTATACACACATCATATCAAAACATTTTACTTTAGCATTTTGGAGAAATGTCACATTATTTAACTTCAGAGGGCCAAAAATACCTCATTTCTAATAGGTAGAAAAAAATAACAGTCAGTTCTTATATGGGACGACCCATACAGTACACACACCTCGTATCAAACCATTTTACTGTAGCATTTTGGAGAAATGTTACATTATTCGACTTCAGAGGCCTATATATTCCTCATTTCTAATAAATAAGAAAAAACTAATGGCCAATTCTTGTACGGGACGTCCAATACAGTACACACACTTCATATCAATTAATTTTACTGTAGCATTTAGGAGAAATGTCCCATCATTCGACTTCATAGGCCCATAAATACCTCATTTCTAATAAGTAGAAAAAAATAAAGTTCAGTTCTTAAAGGGGACATCCCATAGAGTACACAAACCTCATATCAAACCATTTTACTGCAGCATTTTGGAGAAATGTCACAATATTCAACTTCAGAGGGCCATAAATACCTCATTTCTAATAAGTAGAAAAAAATAATGGTCAGTTCTTATAGGGGACGTCCCATACAGTATACGCACCTCATATCAAACCATTTTACTGCAGCATTTTGGAGAAATATCACATTATTTAACTTCAGAGGCTGAGAAATTCCACATTTCTAATAAGTAGAAAAAACCAACGGTCAGTTCTTATACGGGACGGCACATACAGAATACGAACCTCGTATCAAACCATTTTACTGTAGCATTTTGGAGAAATGTTACATTGTTCGACTTCAGAGGCCTATAAATACCTCATTTCTAATAAGTAGAAGAAACGAATGGTCAGTTCTTATACGGGATGTCCCATTGAGTACACGCACCTCATATCAAACAATTTTACTGTAGCATTTTGGAGAAATGTCTCATTATTTGACTTCAGAGGCCCATAAATACCACATTTCTAATAAGTAGAAAAAACGAACGGTCATTTCTTATACGGGACGTCCCATACAGTATACGCACCTCATATCAAACCATTTTACTGTAGCATTTTGGAGAAATCTCCCATTATTCGACTATAGAGGCCCATAAAAAATACCTAATTTCTAATAAGTCGTAAAAAATAACAGTCAGTTCTTGTAGGGGACGTCCCATACAGTATACACACCTCATATCAAACCATTTTACTGTGGCATTTTGGAGAAATGTTACATTATTCGAGTTCAGAGGCCTATAAATTCCTCATTTTTAATAAGTAAAAAAAATAACGGTCAGTTCTTCTACGGGACGTCACATACAGTATATGAACCTCGTATCAAATAATTTTTTTATCATTTTACATTTTACTATTTTGGAGAAATGTTACATTGTTCGACTTCAGAGGCCTATAAATACTCATTTCTAATAAGTAGAAAAAACTAATTTTCAGTTTTTTTAGGAGACGTCCCATAGAGTAAATATTTTACTGCAGCATTTTAAAGATATGTCACATTTTACTACTTCAAAGCCCCATACTATATGCATGTTATAGATTGTGTTGTAGAACACAGATGAACACGATGATAAAGGCAAAGATGCCATCTTGTGCTGGCAGGTGGATAGAATGCGGCTTAGCTGGAGGACAATAAAATAGAGGCTGAGCTGCAGCAACCATAGGTGGAGGTGGAACCCGAGGGAGCTAGTCAAAGGCTAAAGAGATGGAGAGCCGTAGGGCAGTGAATTGGCCGCAAGTACATGGTGAAGAAGGTGTAATGTCCAACAGAGGGAGCCAGGGGAGGCTGAATGGCCGATGGTCCACGTTGGCGACAAGGGTGGTAAGTAAGCACAGGAGCAAGGGCGACGGGTAAAGGTGGAGCTGAGGCGGAGCACTCAGATGCTGGAGGCGGAGACACAGTGTCCACACTCCCAAGAGGAGATGGCTTCCACCAGGCAAAAGATGTAGCCGGGCCACAGAGAGGAGGCTGAGTTGCACTGCGGGACTGATGGGAGGAAGAGATGACTGGGTGGCAGGAGTGTCTTGGGACTGCAGAGACAGACAGATAAAATATACTAGTTTATTACAAGTGATTTGGGGATGGGGTGGGAGGTTGGGCGGGACCAGCGGATTCCCCCTTGCTGCTTGTGGTGGGCTCATGCTGTTGATCTTCAGAGTTTGAGTGATCTTAGCTGGGAACTGGGTTGTGAGTGGGACTGGCTTTGTTGTCTACAGTTAGGACGGTAAGTGGTAATCCACAAGACGGCAGCACCCACTCCACGAATTCTGAATTTCTACTCATATGAAATGAGGTCTTAATACACCCCTTAAGTCAATTAATATTACATGTCTCAAAAATGCTCCAGTAAAATGGTTTGAAATAAGGTGTGTATACCGAATGGGACGTTCCCTATAAGAACTGACCATTATTTTTTCCTACTTATTAAAAATGAGAAATTTATCGGCCTCTGTAGTCGAATAATTGGACATTTCTCCAAAATGCTACAGTGAAATTGTTTGAAATGAGGGGTGTGTACTGTATGGGACGTCCCATATAAGAACTGACCGTAATTTTTTTCTACTTATTGAAAATGAGGTATTTATAGCCCTCTGAAGTCAGATAATGTGACATTTCTCCAAAATGCTACAGTAAAATGTTTTGATATGAGGTGTGTGTACTGTATGGGACGTCCCGTACAAGAACCGACGATTACTTATTTCTACTTATTAGAAATGAGGTCGTGATGGGCCTCTGAATTTGAATAATGTGACATTTCTCCAAAATGCTGCAGTAAAATGGTTTGATATGAGGTGTGTGTACTGTATGGGACGTCCCATATAAGAACTGACCATTAGTTTTTTCTATTTATTAGAAATGAAGAATTTATAGGCCTCTGAATTTGAATAATGTGACATTTCTCCAAAAAGCTACAGTAAAATGTTTTGATATGAGGTGTGTGAACTGTATGTGACGTCCCGTACAAGAACCGACCATTAGTTTTTTCTAGTTATTGGAAAAGAGGTCGTTATGGGCCTCTGAATTTGAATAATGTGACATTTCTACAAAATGCTACAGTAAAATGTTTTGATATGAGGTGTGTGTACTGTATGGGACGTCCCATACAAGAACTGACCATTGTTTTTTTTCTACTTATTAGAAATGAGGAATTAATGGGCCTCTGAAATCGAATAATGTGACATTTCTCCAAAATGCTACAGTAAAATTTTTTGATATGAGGTGTGTGTACTCTATGGGACGTCCCATACAAGAACTGACCATTAATTTTTTCTACTTATTAGAAATGAGGAATTTATAGGCCTCTGAAGTCGAATAATGCGACATTTTTCCAAAATGCTGCAGTAAAATGGTTTGATATGAGGTGTGTGTACTGTATGGGACGTCCCGTACAAGAACAGACCATTAGTTTTTTCTACTTATTAGAAATGAGGAATTTATGGGCTTCTAAGTTCGAATAATGTGACATTTCTCCAAAATGATACAGTAAAATGGTTTGATATGAGGTGTGTATACAGTATGAGACGTCCCGTACAAGAACTGACCATTACTTTTTTCTATTTATTAGAAATGAGGTATTTATGGGCCTCTGAAGTCGAATAATGTGACATTTCTCCAAAATGCTACAGTAAAATATTTTGATATGAGGTGTGTGTACTATATGGGACGTCCCGTACAAGAACTGACCATTAGTTTTTTCTACTTATTAGAGATGAGGAATTATTGGGCCTCTGAAGTCCAATAATGTGACATTTCTCCAAAATGCTACAGTAAAATGTTTTGATATGAGGTGTGTGTACTATATGGGAAGTCCCGTACAAGAACCGACCATTAGTTTTTTCTACTTATTAGAAATGTGGTCGTTATGGGCTTCTGAATTTGAATAATGTGACATTTCTCCAAAATGCTACAGTAAAATGTTTTGATATGAGGTGTGTGTACTGTATGGGACGTCCCGTACAAGAACCGACCATTAGTTTTTTCTACTTATTGGAAAAGAGGTCGTTATGGGCCTCTGAATTTGAATAATGTGACATTTCTCCAAAATGCTTCAGTAAAATGGTTTGATATTAGGTGTGTGTACTGTATGGGATGTCCCGTACAAAAACTGACCATTAGTTTTTTCTACTTATTAGAAATGAGGAATTAATGGGCCTCTGAAGTCCAATAATGTGACATTTCTCCAAAATGCTACAGTAAAATTTTTTGATATGAGGTGTGTGTACTGTATGGGATGTCCCGTACAAGAACCGACCATTAGTTTTTTCTACTTATGAGAAATGAGGAATTTATGGGCCTCTGAAGTCGAATAATGTGACATTTCTCCAAAATGCTATGGTAAAATTTTTTGATATGCGGTGTGTGTACTGTATGGGACGTCCCGTACAAGAACTGACCATTAGTTTTTTCTACTTATTAGAAATGAGGAATTTATGGGCCTCTGAAGTCGCAAAATGTGTCATTTCTCCAAAATGCTACAGTAAAATGTTTTGATATGAGGTGTGTGTACTGTATGGGACGTCCCGTACAAGAAAAGACCATTAGTTTTTTCTACTTATTAGAAATGAGGAATTTATGGGCTTCTAAGTTCGAATAATGTGACATTTCTCCAAAATGATACAGTAAAATGGTTTGATATGAGGTGTGTATACAATATGAGACGTCCCGTACAAGAACTGACAATTACTTTTTTCTACTTATTAAAAATGAGGTATTTATGGGCCTCTGAAGTCGAATAATGTGACATTTCTCCAAAATGCTACAGTAAAATGTTTTGATATGAGGTGTGTGTACTATATGGGACGTCCCGTACAAGAACTGACCATTAGTTTTTTCTACTTATTAGAAATGTGGTCGTTATGGGCTTCTGAATTTGAATAATGTGACATTTCTCCAAAATGCTACAGTAAAATGTTTTGATATGAGGTGTGTGTACTATATGGGACGTCCCGTACAAGAACTGACCATTAGTTTTTTCTACTTATTAGAAATGAGGAATTTATGGGCTTCTAAGTTCGAATAATGTGACATTTCTCCAAAATGATACAGTAAAATGGTTTGATATGAGGTGTGTATACAGTATGAGACGTCCCGTACAAGAACTGACCATTAGTTTTTTCTACTTATTAGAAATGTGGTCGTTATGGGCTTCTGAATTTGAATAATGTGACATTTCTCCAAAATGCTACAGTAAAATGGTTTGATATGAGGTGTGTGTACTGTATGGGATGTCCCGTACAAGAACCGACCATTAGTTCCCTTTCGTAGTCACTCCGAGTTACGTCAAGGAGTGACGGAGAATGGGGGTTTCGCACAGAAAGCCAATCCTCTTCGAGTATTTAACAACGAGCCAATGGCGTGAAAATGCCATGGGTCTGCGGAATTTGCATAGCGTACTCCGCCCACCCATGTGGGTATAAAAGGAGGAAGCAGACGCAACCGCAGTATGTTTTCGCTTCGGAGCCAAGAGCATTCTTCTCTCCACAAGCCATATCACTAAAAGCCTCTTCGAGACGAGCGTCCTCTTCAGTGTTGGTGTGACGGCGGTACCCAGCGAGATTCTGCATTGCCTGCGATCTGTGCAGTGGTCTGCCAGACTTTGCGCTTCTCCCTGGTCGCCTCGGCGCTGAAAGAGTGAATTTCCTCCTCTCCTCTGAAAGAGCTACACGCGGCACGTCTTTTTAAAGACGGTTCGCCCGTGTTCTTCTGGGTGCGGTCGATATCCGTCTTTCTCTGATGGGCACGATCGCTGCTTTGTATGTCTGGGCCTCGTCATGCTAAAGCAGCTTTCGTGGTTGAGTCATGTGCCTTTTGTGGTAATATGACCATCTCAACACTTAGATCGAGACTCAATGATCTTACTGTGAGAGTCCCCGCCTCCGCTACCCGTTCAGCTTCCTCTACCCGGGGAAGCTCTTCGGCTCGCGGCCAGGGTGATCTGTCGGTGACGGTGTGGAACAAACCCCCGACGCTAGCTCCTCGGGTCCCACCCACCGCAACAGTGTTGTAGCCAGCGAGCGCCGAAACGGTTCAGACGTCTGCCTGTTCGCGGGTACCGTCTGGATCGTTTGGCGCTCCAGAGGAAGACGCGTTATCGATCGCGGCATCACATGGCGGGCTTGATTCCTCGGGAAGTGAAGATGCGGATGCACGACCTCCTTCGGGAGCGCCTGTTGCCCGTGTCGGATCCCGAGATGACGGCTATGCTCTCTCGGGTCGCCGTGAGTATCGGGTTGCACTGGAATCTTCCGGCCCACCCCGATCACTCACTGATGGATGAATTGTTTTTGGGCAAAGCCGCCGCCGCGAGGCCGCAGCCGTCCCCAATGCCATTCGTCCCCGAGCTGCATGCGGAACTGACGAGGACGCGCTCGTCAGCTTCCCCCGCCTTTCCTCCCCTCGACGGCGCAGCTGCCCGTGGGTATGCTGGGGTGCCTCCGGTGGAGCGCTCTGTCGCGATGCAACTGTGTCCGCGGAGCGCCTCCTCTCGGGGGCCCCCCGAGCATCCCCCCAGAGCCTGTAGGTTTTCGTCGTCTATGACGGCGCGATCCTATAGCGCGGCGGGCGGCCGCCGCTATGCATATGATGGGCGTTTTTTAGGTCTGCCAAGCCAGACTGCTCAGAGGTATGCACGAGGGCGGGACTGATTCCCTTGGATCAGGTGATGGCCACTAGTGTGGTCCAGGAGCGTCATCTAAAAGAAAAAACATTGCTAAAAAAAAAAAAAAAAAAGCTTTTCGGCGGTGCGGTTGAGGACTTTGCCCAGCAGTTCTCTACCGCCCAGAAACAGGCTGAGGCTGCCCCGACGGCCAGCTGCTGCCTTCACCCAGCCGCCGGTGTAGCCGCCTCAGTCTGTTCGCCGCCGAGGACGAGCCTCTGCGCCCTTCCCTCCGGAGCGACCCCAGCAGCAGCCTTCACCCAGGTCGCGCCGTAGAGGCGGTTGCAGAGGAGCGTCACAGCCCCCTATGGGCTGCTCAGTGATGGCATCGAGTCTTTCCCAGGAGGAGGTAGCAGGGCCCCTCCTTCCCCCCGTAGAGGGCCGGGGGAGAATCTTTTGTTCTCCGCTCCCCGCTGCTCAAAAAAAAAAAAAAATATAATAATAAGACGGGTTGAGTGCGTTAAAGAAAGACTTTATACTATCACTGAGCACACAGACCGGAATGAGCGCGCACGACGCTCCACAGTGTCGCCCCGCTCATTCCCCTCTGTCTCTGAGGGCGCGGAGGGGAGCGTGCGTCGTCCCCGGACCGCACCGCTCCTCTCCCCCTCTGTCGCCAGACCCCCGGCAGAACAGACCCCCGTGGAACGCTGGTCCTTCCCTGGTCTCTTCTGTCGGGGAGCGGAGCTCGACTACGCACCCGCATGTGGTATCTCCCGTGCGCATGCCAGTCACTCCGCCCCGCTGCCCCTCCGGGGGGACGTCTGTGGCTCGTATGGCCCCGCTGGTTCGGTTCCTCGGAGCTTGGCTCGAGCTCCCCGGTCTGTCCCGCTGGGTCATCAGAACGATCAGATTCGGCTACGCGATTCAGTTCGCACGATCTCCTCCCCGTTTCAGGGGAGTTCGCTCCACTATAATCGATGGCAATGCCCCGGTTTTGAGAGCGGAGATTGCGACCCTGCTGGCGAAGGGTGCAATCGAGACGGTCCCTCCAGCCGTGGTGAAGTCCGGCTTTTACGGCCCCTACTTCATTGTCCCCAAGAAGACCGGTGGGTTACGACCGATCCTGGACCTGCACGTTTTGTGCTCACGGCCAAACACATTTTCGAATGTGTTCGGCATCAGGATTGGTTTGCAGCGATCGACCTGAAGGATGCGTACTTTCATGTCTCCAGATTGCCTCGACACAGACCGTTTCTTCGGTTCGCTTTCGAAGGCCAGGCATATCAGTACACGGTTCTCCCATTCGGGTTAGCTCTGTCCCCTCGCGTCTTCACGAAGATCGCCGAGGCAGCCCTTGTTCCCCTTCGCGAACACGGGGTTCGCATCCTGAACTATCTCGACGATTGGCTAATTTTGGCTCACTCTCGAGAACAGGTTTGCGTACACAGAGATCTAGTGCTTCAGCACTTAGCCCGTCTGGGCCTTCGGGTCAACCGGGAGAAGAGCAAACTTTGCCCCGTGCAGAGGATCTCTTTTCTCGGCATGGAGATAGACTCGGTCGCCATGTCCGCGCAGCCTACGAGCGAGCGCGCACACTCACTGCTGACTTGTCTTCGACAGTTCGACGGCAAGAGTGCGGTTCCACTGAAACTCTTTCAGAGGCTCCTGGGGCATATGGCATCCGCAGCCGCGGCTACGCCACTCGGATTGCTTCATATGAGACCGCTTCAGCTCTGGCTTCGCGATCGAGTCCCGAGGTGGGCATGGCATCGTGGCTCGCTCCGGGTTCCAGTAACTCCAGCGTGCCGCCGAACCTTCTTTCCGTGGTTGAACCTCAGCTTTCTTCGGGCAGGTGTCCCTCTCCAGCGAGTTTCCAGGCATCTCGTTGTCTCCACGGATGCATCTACCACGGGTTGGGGTGCCATGTGCAATGGGCATGCAGCCGCGGGTTCCTGGACAGGACCCCAGCGCCTCATGCACATCAATTGCCTCGAGCTGCTGGCAGTACGCCTGGCCCTGCACCGCTTTCGAGCACTGCTCAGGGGTCAACACGTACTTGTCCGCTCAGACAATACCGCTACAGTAGCGTACATCAACCACCAGGGGGGTCTACGCTCACGTCGGATGTCGCAGCTCGCTCGCCACCTCCTACTATGGAGTCAGAAGCACCTGAGGTCCCTTCGTGCTGTGTACATTCCTGGAGCCCGGAACCTGGCAGCCGACGAGCTGTCGCGGATCCGCCCTGTCTCCGGCGAATGGCGACTCCATCCCCAGACGGTCCAGCTGATCTGGGACCAGTTCGGGGAGGCTCAGATAGATCTGTTCGCCTCCCGGGACTCTTCCCACTGCGTCCAGTTTTATTCCCTGTCCGAGGGCACGCTCGGTACAGATGCGCTGGCGCACAGCTGGCCGCGGGGCCCACGCAAGTATGCGTTTCCCCCAGTGAGCCTCCTTGCACGGGTGTTGTGCAAGATCAAGGAGGACGAGGAGCAGGTCCTGCTGGTAGCCCCTTATTGGCCCACCAAGACGTGGTTCTCCGAACTCATGCTCCTCGCGACAGCACCTCCTTGGCCTATTCCTCTGAGACAAGATCTGCTCACTCAGAGACGGGGCACTCTGTGGCACCCTCGTCCCGATCTATGGAGGCTACATGTGTGGCTCCTGGACGGCACGAGGCAGGTTTGAGTTCGCTACCACCTGCGGTGGCAGCAACCATCACTTCCGCTAGAGCGTCGTCTACGAGACACCTGTATGCGTTGAAGTGGAACCTCTTCGTCAACTGGTGCTCTTCTCGCAGAGAGGACCCCAGGAGATGCTCGATCAGTGTTGTGCTTTCCTTCCTGCAGGATGGGTTGGAGCGTAGGCTGTCGCCCTCCACCCTCAAAGTTTACGTCGCGGCTATTTCCGCCTCTCATGATGCAGTTGAAGGTAAGTCCGATGGAAAGCACGACCTGGTCATCAGGTTCCTGAGGGGAGCGAGGAGGCTAAATCCGTCTCGTCCTCCCCTCGTGCCCTCTTGGGACCTCTCGGTAGTGTTAAGTGCTCTGCAGAGGCCTCCCTTTGAGCCTTTGCAATCAGTTGAGTTTAAGTTCCTGTCTATGAAGACAGCTCTCCTGGTTGCATTGGCCTCCATCAAGAGGGTAGGGGACCTGCACGCATTCTCCGTTGACGAAGCGTGCCTAGAGTTCGGGCCGGTTTACTCTCACGTTGTTCTGAGACCCCGGCTCGGTTACGTGCCCAAGGTCCCCACTACTCCCTTCCGGGATCAGGTCGTGACCTTGCAAGCGCTGCCCCTGGAGGAGGCAGACCCAGCCTTGGCACTGCTCTGTCCGGTGCGTGCACTCCGCACCTACGTTGACAGAACGCGGTGTTTCAGGACCTCAGATCAGCTCTTTGTCTGTCATGGGGGGAGCCAGAAGGGTAGGGCTCTCTCAAAACAGCGGCTGTCTCACTGGTTAGTGGACGCCATTGTTTTGTCTTACCAGCAGCAAGGTCGACCGTGCCCCCTTGGTGTGACAGCCCACTCCACTCGGAGTGTGGCTTCCTCTTGGGCTTTAGCGCATGGCGCCTCGTTAACAGACATCTGCAGAGCTGCAGGCTGGGCGACACCTAACACCTTCGCAAGATTTATAATTTGCGAATTGAGCCGGTTTCCTCTCACGTACTCGCCTCCGCTAGTGCTGGAACCGCTTAAGTGTCTTCGCTTGCTCGCCACTCCACTCCTCAGATTGGATAAGTGCGATATTTCCTCAGTTGTCCTTCTTTGAAGCCCTGAGTCCTCCAGCACTTATGATGCGGGCACCACTGCGCTTGCTCTGGTGCCGGCTAGGTGCCTCCGTGTGCACGGTTCCCCTTTGGTAACTGCCTCACGTGTATTATCCACTGTAAGCCTCTCTGAGCATGTGTCTTCCCTTGGCAAGCCATCTGCCACCCCTGGAGCTAGTTGCCACCTGCGGTTGGCGCTCCAGTATTCTCCATATGCAGCCCCAGTGGCCATATGTGTTTTGTAAGTCCTCCCTTCGGTAGGCATCTGGTAGCATGTCCCTCCCGGGATATGTTTCCCAGTGTACCTTGGTAATTCTGTGTCAAAGTGGGACCTTTTTGTAATATTGTGTTAGAGGTCTAGACTTTCGCAGAGCACTGGAAGACAGCTGGAAGATGGCGTGATGGCATAGACCCCCATTCTCCGTCACTCCTTGACGTAACTCGGAGTGACTACGAAAGGGAACGTCTCGGTTACAGATGTAACCCTCGTTCCCTGAGTAGGGAACGGAGACGTTACGTCTCCTTGCCACTTCTGCTGTACCGCTGGGTGACGCCTGAGATCAGTCTTGGCTCCTCAGCGAAGACATACTGCGGTTGCGTCTGCTTCCTCCTTTTATACCCACATGGGTGGGCGGAGTACGCTATGCAAATTCCGCAGACCCATGGCATTTTCACGCCATTGGCTCGTTGTTAAATACTCGAAGAGGATTGGCTTTCTGTGCGAAACCCCCATTCTCCGTCACTCCTTGACGTAACGTCTCCGTTCCCTACTCAGGGAACGAGGGTTACATCTGTAACCGAGACGTTTTTTCTACTTATGAGAAATGAGGAATTTATGGGCCTCTGAAGTCGAATAATGTGACATTTCTCCAAAATGCTACAGTAAAATTTTTTGATATGAGGTGTGTGTACTGTATGGGACGTCCCGTACAAGAACTGACCATTAGTTTTTTCTACTTATTAGAAATGAGGAATTTATGGGCCTCTGAAGTCGCATAATGTGACATTTCTCCAAAATGCTACAGTAAAATGTTTTGATATGAGGTGTGTGTACTGTATGGGACGTCCCGTACAAGAACAGACCATTAGTTTTTTCTACTTATTAGAAATGAGGAATTTATGGGCTTCTAAGTTCGAATAATGTGACATTTCTCCAAAATGATACAGTAAAATGGTTTGATATGAGGTGTGTATACAATATGAGACGTCCCGTACAAGAACTGACAATTACTTTTTTCTACTTATTAAAAATGAGGTATTTATGGGCCTCTGAAGTCGAATAATGTGACATTTCTCCAAAATGCTACAGTAAAATGTTTTGATATGAGGTGTGTGTACTATATGGGACGTCCCGTACAAGAACTGACCATTAGTTTTTTCTACTTATTAGAAATGTGGTCGTTATAGGCTTCTGAATTTGAATAATGTGACATTTCTCCAAAATGCTACAGTAAAATGTTTTGATATGAGGTGTGTGTACTGTATGGGACGTCCCGTACAAGAACCGACCATTAGTTTTTTCTACTTATTGGAAAAGAGGTCGTTATGGGCCTCTGAATTTGAATAATGTGACATTTCTCCAAAATGCTACAGTAAAATGGTTTGATATGAGGTGTGTGTACTGTATGGGACGTCCCGTAAAAGAACTGACCATTAGTTTTTTCTACTTATTAGAAATGTGGTCGTTATGGGCTTCTGAATTTGAATAATGTGACATTTCTCCAAAATGCTACAGTAAAATATTTTGATATGAGGTGTGTGTACTGTATGGGACGTCCCGTACAAGAACCGACCATTAGTTTTTTCTACTTATTGGAAAAGAGGTCGTTATGGGCCTCTGAATTTGAATAATGTGACATTTCTCCAAAATGCTACAGTAAAATGGTTTGATATGAGGTGTGTGTACTGTATGGGACGTCCCGTAAAAGAACTGACCATTAGTTTTTTCTACTTATTAGAAATGAGGAATTAATGGGTCTCTGAAGTCCAATAATGTGACATTTCTCCAAAATGCTACAGTAAAATGTTTTGATATGAGGTGTGTGTACTGTATGGGACGTCCCGTACAAGAACAGACCATTAGTTTTTTTCTACTTATTAGAAATGAGGAATTTATGGGCTTCTAAGTTCGAATAATGTGACATTTCTCCAAAATGCTACAGTAAAAGGTTTTGATATGAGGTGTGTGTACTGTATGGGACGTCCCGTACAAGAACCGACGATTAGTTTTTTCTACTTATTAGAAATGAGGAATTTATGGGCCTCTGAATTTGAATAATGTGACATTTCTCCAAAATGCTACAGTAAAATGTTTTGATATAAGGTGTGTGTACTCTCTGGGATGTCCCGTATAAGAATTGGCCATTCTTTTTTTCTACTTATTAGAAATGAGGTATTTACGGGCCTCTGAAGTCGAATAATGGGACATTTCTCCAAAATGCTACAGTAAAATGGTTTGATATGTGGTGCGTATACTGTATGGGATATCCCGTGTAAGAACTGACCATTATTTTTTTCTACTTATTAGAAATGAGGTATTTATGGGCCTCTGAAGTCGAATAATGGGCCATTTCTCCAAAATGCTGCAGTAAAATGGTTTGATATGAGGTTTGTGTACTCTCTGGGATGTCCCGTATAAGAATTGGCCATTCTTTTTTTCTACTTATTAGAAATTAGGTATTTACGGGCCTCTGAACTCGAATAATGGGACATTTCTCCAAAATGCTACAGTAAAATGGTTTGATATGTGGTGCGTATACTGTATGGGACTTCCCCTATAAGAATTGGCCATTAGTTTTTTCTACTTATCAGAAACGAGGTATTTATAGGCCTCTGAAGTCGAATAATGCGACATTTCTCCAAAATGCTGCAGTAAAATGGTTTGATATGAGGTGTGAATACTGTATGGGATGTCCCCTATAAGAATTGGCCATTAGTTTTTTCTACTCATTAGAAATGAGGTATTTATAGGCCTCTGGTAGATAGATAGATAGATAGATAGATAGATAGATAGATAGATAGATAGATAGATAGATAGATAGATAGATAGATAGATAGATAGATAGATAGATAGATAGATAGATAGATAGATAGATAGATAGGTAGGTAGGTAGGTAGGTAGGTAGGTAGGTAGGTAGGTAGGTAGGTAGGTAGGTAGGTAGGTAGGTAGGTAGGTAGGTAGGTAGGTAGGTAGGTAGGTAGGTAGGTAGACAGACAGACAGACAGACAGACAGACAGACAGACAGACAGACAGACAGACAGACAGACAGACAGACAGAAAGAAAGAAAGAAAGAAAGAAAGAAAGAAAGAAAGAAAGAAAGAAAGAAAGAAAGAAAGAAAGAGAAAAAGAGAGAAAGAGAAAAAGAAAGAAAGAAAGAAAGACAGATAGAAAGAAAGAAAGAAAGAAAGAAAGAAAGAAAGAAAGAAAGAAAGAAAGAAAGAAAGAAAGAAAGAAAAAACGAAAGAAAGAAAGAAAGAAAGAAAGAAAGAAAGAAAGAAAGAAAGAAAGAAAGAAAGAAGAGAAAAAGATAGATAGATAGATAGATAGATAGATAGATAGATAGATAGATAGATAGATAGATAGATAGATAGATAGATAGATAGATAGATAGATAGATAGATAGATAGATAGATAGATAGATAGATAGAGAAAGAAAGAAAGAAAGAAAGAAAGAAAGAAAGAAAGAAAGAAAGAAAGAAAGAAAGAAAGAAAGAAATGAGATAGATACAGACGGACGGACGGAAGGATCGATCTGGGCAACTCAAGCGATCTGAAGCGCGTTCTTCCTCTGCTGTGACTGAAATTACCGTATTCATAGTAATAGGCGCACACGCTTATTTTTTTTAGCGGCTGGCTTGACCGTGTATTTTCAAACCACGGCTGGCTTGACCGCGGTGTAATTTTCTCCGTTTTATTTTCATTTTTTCTTTCTTCAGCAGCATACCAGTCGTCAAAGTTGCCATATTCTCCATAAATGTTAAAAGAAATAGCACGAAGTCGCTCATTGTTATATAGGCTATAATATCTAACGCTAGATGATAGAGCATGTGACTGCCTGTTGCTATGGTTACTCACAGCCGTTGTAGGCAGCGCATTTATTTGTTAATTTCGAATGGTAAACAGGCAGTTTCGCCAGAACTACTTTACTAGGTGTCCAATATCACTTTTTAACGGACACCCTGCAGCCAATCAGAATCGAGTATTCACCCAGACCATGGTATAAGAAATTAATAAGCCTCCCCTTTCAATCAGATTGAAATTGAGGATCGAATAAGGTGTGATTGAGCAGCCAATTCGATAACTGATGTATTATTTGGGCACAATATACACAACAGCCTACACAGCTGTTCTGTCTGACCAGCGCTTCCACCGGGCCGCGCGTGGGCGTGTGTGTGTTTGTGTGTGTGTCCATACCTTATTAGACACACTGTCAGTCTCCGTTCAGAATCGGTTAGTTCACGGAAATTGGTGGTCTTGTTTTTAATATGTGGCTCCAGAATCGCTAGCAAAGCATCAAACTGTCCCACTGACATTCTGAGGTAAATTTTGAATCGCTCAGGATAAATTCGCAACTCCTTGATAAGGTGATAAGAATGCTTGATAAGAACTCTCCTTCCTCTCGGCGCAATTCCAGGATGGACGTAATATTCATGTAATATTCAATATGGTTCTCTTTTCAATAAGAGAGAGGGCAACAAAATGATCCTCACTGCTTGACGAATCCATTTGGTATTTTTGCGTTTTTTCCCGCAAAGGTTTAAAAAATACGCAACGAACTCGGTGTGCAAGGTTTCTATGCGTGACGAATTTTTAGACTGACGAACACGAAAATACGCACACGAAAATTTCGTACTCAGTGTGCAATGGCCTTTAGCCTACTTACAGGTTGTGGCCCAACAACTTCTGCCTCTGGTTTTAAAGTTGGTTCTGCTTCATGTTTTAGTAACAGCTTCTTGCTGATTCCGGCATTGAATTCGTGGAGATTCCGTAAGCTGTCTTCCGTAAATGTGCAGCACAGAGAGCTAAATTACGATCATCAATTTTCAGGAACATAATCAAACATAAATAGTATCCATTGTTGACGAAGTACAGCGTTCGTGGGAAGCCTGAGCACAGAAGACCTGACAGCTGGGTGAACACAACACACTCGACGAGCCGCAGAAATATGGCCATGCCCTTTTTTGCATTTTCCGGAGGGAGGGGTTGATGTAAATGTATGGGTTAGTGACGTCTAAAACCCGGCTGTAGTACCAATCGAGTCATTTTTGTAGGCATTAACCTTCCTGATTTTTAAAAGACGATATCTCTGCTTACACTAAACTTTCAGCTCTGCAACTTTGCAGATACTGTTAATGCACCAACAGCAACATTACACACTATTTAAAATGAAAAAGTGAAATCGCAATAACCCCCCCCCCCCCTTTAAAGGAGTAGTTCACTTTAAAAAAACTTTTGCTGATAATTTACTCACCCTAATGTCATCCAAGATATCCATGTCATTCTTTCTTCAGTCGAAAAGAAATTATGGTTTTTGATGAAAACATTCCAGGATTTTTCTCCATATAATGGACTTCAATGGGAAACAAATGGTTCCAGGTCCAAAAGGCAGTTTCAGTGCAAACTGCAAATTGTTCAAAAGGCTTCAAACGATTCCAGACAATGAATAAGGGTCTTATCAAGCGAAACGATCGCTCATTTATTTGGTTGATTCAACAAGCGAAATGAACAAATCAACTTGGTAAACGTTCATTTTGATAAACAAGTTTGAACAGGAGAGTCATGAACGCGCAACACAGAACAGAGCAACACGACCATTTGAGCTTATAAAACTTAAACTTTGTTGTTGTTTTTTTAAATGAGGGATCATTTCGCTTGATAAGACCGGAATACATCATCTGGAATCATTTAAAGCCCTTTGAACAGTTTGCACTGAAAGTGTCTTTTGGACCTTGAACTGTTTGGTTCCCATTGAAATCCATTATATGGAGAAAAATCCTGGAATGTTTTCATCAAAAACCTTAATTTCTTTTCGACTGAAGAATGAATGACATGGACATCTTGGATGACAAGTTATTTTAAAAGTGAACTATTCTTTTAACCCCTAGTTGGTAACTGTTTGGTTCCCATTGAAATCCATTATATGGAGAAAAATCCTGGAATGTTTTCATTAAAAACCTTAATTTATTTTCGACTGAAGAAAGAACGACATGGACATCTTGGATGACAAGTTATTTTAAAAGTGAACTACTCCTTTAATCCCTAGTTGCTCCAGAGGCGTGCGACCTCTGACATACATAGCAAGTCGCTTTGGATAAAAGCATCAGCTAAATAAAAGAATGTAAATATAAATATTTATTTAGTGCTTTTCACAATATAGATTGCATCAAAGCAGCTTCACAGTATCAATCAAAACATAATAACAATGTTCGTTTCTTAGAGAAAAAACATCCACTTTTGGGAGAGCCGATAAAGCTTTTAGGCCTATTAGATTGTGTTGGTGTGTTTAAGTCCTCAATCTGCATATGGAATGGATATCGGGTATGCTCATTTTTACTCGCTCCTTTGAAAGCATATTGAGAAAAACGGCTTTATATTTTAACAAAGCATGTGCAAAAAGACCTGAAACAGCAGTGATGCAACCTGTTTTACATTTACATTTATCTGACTCTTTTATCCAAAGTGACTTACAATTTCTATATATGTCAGAGGTCGCACACCTCTGGAGCAACTAGGGGTTAAGTATCTTGCTCAGGGACACATTGGTCTCTCACACCAAAGGCATGTGTCTTATCCACTGCGCAATCACCACCCCAGAATACGGCATACGGTTTTTAAGAATATGTTGCTCTAAAATATTATCAAGAAAACTGAACCTCAGTCTTGGTTGACAAGCATATATCAGACAAAGACTTATCAGTAATATTTTACTGGGAAACTTCATAGTACTTCATTGGGGCTTAGGTGGGCTGTTGAAAAGTAAAAGCAATTTTTGTCACATGATCAAAGACACTGTAGCCTAATTGAGAAATTTCTGTCTGATGATAAGAGTGAATTTTGACCAAGGATATATACATTATATAGATTCAGTGATTTTGACCCACATATGACTTTTAGGGTTTCACAATTGCCTAAGTAGCAGGGAAGTACAAAAGACAATAAGGAGAATGTGAAAAACAGTGAACACATTTTCTCAGTGTTGTGAGAAAATTGGACAATTCTACCATCTCCTGTCTACACTGAGGTATTGCAAATAAACAGGGTCATGCTGACAAACATCTTTGTCTTGTAACAAGAGCATTATGTAACAGTAATATCCTGCTTATTATGGTTTCAAATCCTGGATTGGATTACAGAGGGTGGAATCATAATGATTAGAGAGGACTAAACCCACTCTTGTACAGGGTTCCTACAGGTTTCTTTAAGGTAAATTCAAGTCTTTTTAAGACCTTTTTAAGACCATTTATATATAAAAAAAATGAATACCTATTTCACGTCCCTACCAGCAAAGAAAAACAAAATCCTTCGACTTGCGTTTATTTGTTTTTCAAATGTGGAATGGGTAAAAGATGATTAGTCAAGCAGGTAAAATAAAAACATTTCGGTAACACTTTACAATAAGGTTCATTAGTTAACTACATTAGTTAACATGTACTAAGAATGAACAATACTTATTCAGCATTTATTAATCTTAGTTAATATTAATTCCAACATTTACTAATACGTTATTAAAATCAAAGGTTGTATTAGTTAACATTAGTTAATGCACTGTGAACTAACATGAACGCACAATGAACAGCTTTATTTGTATTAACTAACATTAACAAAGATTAATAAACACTGTAACTAATGCATTGCTCATCATTAGTTCATGTTAGTTAATGCATTTACTAATGTTAACTAATGAACCTTATGTAAAGTGTTACCAACATTTCAGAAGGCCACACGAAAGTTTGCTGAACAATGTTAAGTTGTGTTTTATTAGCCACACACACGCAGGACATCAGTTCTGACTGGATCGCTTCCCAGATCGACACTAACACTATCTTATCTAGTTTTTATTTGTTGAAAATGTCAAAAGATTCGTCATAGTTTTTGTCATTCAAAACTAGTTTTATTTAGTCTCTCGTCAATGAAATTAACACTAACATACAGCACAACTTTTAAGACCCAGACATTAAAATTCAAGACTTTTTAAAGACTTTTTAAGGTATTATTTCCAAATTCATAAATTCAATACTTTTAAGGCTTTTTAAGACCCCGCAGGAAACCTGTTGTATTTAAAGACTTCAGAATGGCAATCAGCACACCTGTACAATAGAGAGCGCTTTGAGATGTGCTGCCAAATCTGGGTTGCAGAATAAGACACAGAATGAATTAACACTTTAGCAATAAAAACAAAACACAAATGTGATTAATTTATCATAATAAACACAATTCTGATTTTAATACTGACAAATAGTAATAGCAACTAAGTGCAGTCAATAACCTTCTCAAAAACCAGTCAAACAAATCCAAATTGAAAAATTTATTACAAGCTTTGGAAAAAAAAGGTGAACATATAAAATATTTACAAGACAACAGGTATAAAAAACAATGAACAAGGTAAGAAAACAGGTATAAAAAACAATGAACAAGGTGAGAAACTAACTAGCCACATGTATTTGAACTGGTTTCTTGGTTTCTTCTTCCAATGTGAATTAGGCTTTCTGCATTAAAGTTAAAACTAACTAACTTTAAGGTTTATTTTCTTAAAAAAAAAAAAAAAAAAAAACAATGTTCTCCAATTAAAAAAAATATCTAACAGGTCTGACTAATGAATACAGGCTTATTTCATAACATTTAATAGTCATCAGACTCTGAATCTAAAGTGTAGGTCACAGGTTTGATGGTGCGTGCTGCTCGACTCCTGGGAGCTGCAGATGTCACAACCTTCTCTTCTAGCTGAAAGCCGTCATCATCCCAGCTCTTCGCTTTCTGAAATGGGAAATGAAATATTAAACAAGCTTTTCAATAAATCAATGTATACTGGTTTCAAAGGGATAGATGACCTAAAAAATTAAAAGTTACCCCATGATTTATACCAGTCACAAATTAGAAGTCTAAAACAAGAATTAAAGAGAAATGTCAGAGGAGCTTGAGTTTGTTTGGCGATGTAGGAGTAGCGTCTTGCACCAAAAGAGCAACATTGAACCACAAGTCAACTTGCATAGGCCATCTGCCGGAAACTAGGGGTGTGCACAAATAATCGATCTGTAATTATTATTAGAAAAATAAAATACTATTCAAATTTTACTACATTGCTTTGCTGGCCGTAAATGCAGTGAATCCATGATAAATACCAAGCACTAGCTCGCAGTTATAATTAAATGCACTGGGTGGCGCTGTGGAGTGTTAACAAATTGTGTGTATTTGATCACATAATGTTGTCATCTGCCTCGTGAACTTTAGAATTACTTGAAAATTATCTTACTAAATCGAATTACTTTTGATCAAGTTAATTAATTTTAGTTATGAGAAATGAGAAAAATCACACGAAATCCAAAGAGTCGCATGAAGAAAGACAGCTGTCCATCACTACATCACGACTAGGGCTGGGTATCGATTCAGTAGGGCTGGGTACCGGGTTCGGTACTTTTTAGGTACTGACCGAATTGCCTCTGTACTACAGAGTATCGAAACATCTTGTTTTTCGGTAAAAAACAAGCTCTTGTTTTTCGGTACCAAATTTCGGTACCTAAGTGGTTAATCTTGTCAACGTCAGTGAAACAATAAGCATGCAGCATGATTGGCTGTGGCGGAAAACTCGTTTATGTGGCTGCCCAGAGACGTAGCTCGTCGCATGTGAGGCTGTAGTGTGTGTGTTTGTGTGTGCGTGCATTCAAGCGTACCAACTCAGATAGACAGAAAATATGTGGAAATGATCTAAAGTGTACCTATGTGCCAGACTTGATGCCAGAAGCACACGATGCAATATTTGACAAGATAATTGCCGCCAAGACCGGTAACACGGTAAATCTGATAAGCACACAGACACTTGAGAGAAGAGAGGGCCGCTGTCCTGTAGAGTTAAGCTCCAACCCTGATCAAACACACCTGAGCAAGCTAATCAAGGTCTTCAGGATCACTAGAAAGTCACAGGTAAGTGTGTTTGATCAGGGTTGGAGCCAAACTCTGCAGGACAGCGGCCCTCCAGGACCGAATTTGAGATACCCTGGCATAGACGGTCAAAATATATTTACTTTTAAATGAAACAATTAGAAATAAATAGTTTGATTTCCTAATCCATATAGGCGCATGCATTCACTACTGCAAGGATGACGAGTCGCCATAATCATTATATTAATAATAATAATTATTTGCACCCAGCACGCTTATTAAACACTTGTTCATTAATAAAAAATTAAAATATATCCTTGCTATTTTTTTCCGACACATCCATTATCATTAGGCTACTGTCGCCAGTGCTTTGTGGCAAGCTTTATGTGTGCTGAGTGCGAAGTATATATCCCACCCCCCAGTAGTTTCAAAGCAGCTTTACAGAGAGTGCATGTTTCTAAAATACAATTTAGAGTGATCTATTATCAGAGGTGACATCTTAATGCATTGTTTAACAATGAAACTGAATGAAAATTAATTGAAATGCATTACACTAAGGCAGAAACAATGTGCTAAATGAAGTAAAGAATACATGTTGTTAAAGGGATACTCCACTTTTTTTGGAAATAGGCTCATTTTACAACTCCCACAGAGTTAAACAGTTTTACCGTTTTTGAATCCATTCAGCCGATTTTCTGATATTTAGAAGAATATCAGTAACCAGACAGTTTCTGGTCTCACTGACTTCCATAGTAGGAAAAAAAATATACTATGGAATTCAATGAGACCAGAAACTGTCTGGTTACTGATATTCTTCTAAATATCAGAAAATCGTAGGAATACATTCGAAAACGGTAAAACCCAACTGTTTAACTCTGGGGGAGTGGTATAATGAGCCTATTTCCAGAAAAGTGGAGTATCCCTTTAAATGATTAGGAAACATAGAAAACTTTAGCTTTTGGTGCTTTTTTATACTCAAAATATGGGCGTGAAAAAGTCAAACTGAAAAATAAAATAAAAATTTAGGTAATATTATATTGTTAAAACTGGTTACATAAAATTGGTATCAAAAAAAGTATAGCCCAGAAACCGGTATCGAAGGCAAGGTATCGTATCGAACATTTTGTTACGATACCCAGCCCTACGATTCAAGCCTTGTTCACACTACATGATTTTAAAACGTCAGGCTGAACTGTGTGGTTCACACTACATGAGTTGCTCTTGAGTGAAATCAGGAGTGTTCAAGTTGTTTAGCTGTTCACACCACACAACGTGTTTGATCCACAACAGGAGGTTACTCACTAAACGAGTTGACAAAGCACTACATAGAGATACAACCACGATCGGATGATGAGAGCAAATCATTTTTGACTCTAATGAGAGCTGTTTCAGTACTATGGTACGGTCTAAATCCTGAAAATAATCAAATAAATAACGAGTTGACAACAACTGTCACCCAGCAATTCTATCTTGTCTACAAAACATGTTTTGTCACGAAAAACCAAGCAACAAAACGAACCAGAAATGATGCGAAACTGCACGTGCGCCAATACCCGGTGAAGAAGAGAAGAACACAACGCGCAAATATGGACATCAGACAGAAACTAGTGCTGCACGCTGTTTGCGCGACGATCTGGTCTGAGAAAAAGAAAACGCAAAAAAGAAAAGAAAAACTAAAATTTACCTGGTGTCCTCAACCCATGTGTTGCTATGATTGGCTGTACTCATGACATCACGGAGGTTGAGTCGCGCGACAGCTCTGGATATCTAGCAGGCTAGGGTAACACTTTATTTGAAGGGGTGTGCGTAAGACTGACATAACACTGTCGTAAACATAACATAACACCTGTCATGAACATGGAGTCTTTATGAATGTTTATGACTGTTGTCATTAAATGTCATTCAGTAAATTATGACACTTTTAATGCAAAGTTGACATTGTTTAAAATGGCTTTGTTATGACAACTTGACATTAACAAAGACAAAAATGTCTTGATTATGACAACTTGACATTAACCAAGAAATCATAACCCGCCAACCTCTCACAAATATGTCATAACAGGTCTAATTATCAAACTTAAAGAAGTTATTTAGCTTTATGTTAACATTACCCTGTCATATGTTATGGTTGGTTTTAACTTTGGTTGTCATGACACCTTTATAACTGTCACATGAATATTTTACTTGTCCTCAAGTAAAGTGGAACACATTGTACTAGTTATAAAGATGTCATTAAGGGTTACTCTGTCAAATGCTTTAACAACAGTGTCATTAATATTTCCCCTTACCTCAAGTAAAGTGGAACACGTTGGACTAGTTTTGATTTCTTGGTTAATGTCAAGTTGTCATAGCAAAGACTTTTCTGTCTTTGTTAATGTCAAGTTGTCATAATCAAGACATTTTTGTCTTTGTTAATGTCAAGTTGTCATGACAAAGACATTTTAAACAATGTCGACTTTGCATTAAAAGTGTCATAATTTACTGAATGACACTTAATGACAACAGTCATAAACATTCATAAAGACTCCATGTTCATGACAGGTGTTATGTCATGTTTATGACAGTGTCATGACAGTCTTATGCACACCCCTTCAAATAAAGTGTTACCCAGGCGGGATATTTTTCTGGGCTCGGCAACGCGTCAGCGAGCGTTTTCGCTGCGTTGTTGGCTCTTTCATACTAACAGATTGGCAAGCGTTCATCCGCTAATCCCCCACGATTTGCACGTGATAGCACCCTGACCTGTCGGCGAGCTCAACGATTTGCAAATCGGGCATAAA
This sequence comes from Cyprinella venusta, assembly GCA_038021265.1. Classification (NCBI taxonomy): domain Eukaryota; kingdom Metazoa; phylum Chordata; class Actinopteri; order Cypriniformes; family Leuciscidae; genus Cyprinella; species Cyprinella venusta. The sequence continues at coordinate 9,745,506 of CM075877.1, read as the reverse complement.
TCGGGCTTAAAATCCTGTAGTGTGAACTTGGCTTCAGATGATCAAATTCGAGTCGATTTGCAAACTCTCAATTCGATTCGATAATAGTGAATATAGATGTAATACAAATCCTATATTTATATATATAAAAAAGAACAGTGGACAAGTTTACAAGTGGTTAATATTAAAACAAAGAATTTAAGAGCCACAAACCTGTATATAAAACTATTTTAGGTACATTATATACTAAATGCATACAATGAATAGACAGGATTTTGATGTAAGATGAATAATTGAAGCTGAAAAAAAAAATCAGAACAGTCGCACACCTTGATCAAACAGGATCAGGTTATTTTATGTTTAAGATAACTAAAGATAAATAAATATATAAATATTTAGACATTTTTTTATTTTATGTTTGATGTTTTATTTTTTTATTACATTGACAAACATCTCACCTAAATGTTTGTTTTTACAATGGGGTAATTTTTTTGTTAAGAGTTTATGCAACACATGGAAGCTTGATTTTAATCTTTAAATTAAATTGAAAAAAGTAGTACAAATAAATACAATAGAATAAAGACACAAATAAAGAGACAAAAAAGTTTTTTGGCTAGGTCAGAAATACTACAGAAACTGAATAAAGTAATCCAATGTAAAATAACCCAGGATAGTATTTTAGTCCTAACTGAATTAGTGAAACAGTGGCTATTAATTCTGATGGCTATTAATTAAGACGTACCCGACTGTCTTTAAGAGGTTACTCAACCAAGACCAGTTATGACATTTTTGCATATTGTTAAAGAGTAACTAAACACCAAAACAACTTTTTTTAGTTAATGATCTGTAAGAATGGAGCTTCATAAATGCTGTTCATTGATTCGAGTACATTTTTTGACAATTGAGTATAAAGTGTTTTGATTTTCAAATATATGGTGTAAAAACGTCTGAGAGCTGCCCTCTTCAGGTTAAACAGAAAGCTCCTGCAGTAGGGGTTCTCTCTGACGTAGTGAACTCTCTGACGCCACTCTGTCACGCCCTTGGTGCGAGCTCACCACGCCCTTGGCAGCTCCTGGTATAAAAGCATCTGGTTCCGTCAAAACTACTGTAGCGAGTCAGGAGTTGGATTTATGAGTATTGAAAACGATCAGGATCTAGTTAGCATAGCATTTATATAGTTATTTAGATTATTTAGATTATTTTTGAAAACGATCAGGATAGAGTATTTTTGCATCTATTTAGCATAGCATTATATAGATAATTTAGATTATTTTGTGTAGCTAGTAGCATAGTACAGTTAGGATAGCTTCAAGTTAGCATAGATTTATCAGTGTTTAGTACAGTGATCAGGATAGTAACGGAATAGAGGTGGACATGGGCTTCTCCACACAGATCCACACGCAGTGCCAAACACTGCTCCTCCTGCATGGACTCCTCCACCGCAGCGGCGTCTTGATGTGAGTGATCATGGATATTTTAATCACAATTTATGGTTAGGATAAAGTTAATCCTCTGGGGTCGACAAACGAGCCAGCGGATTTTGCTGGATTTTTTCACATAGCGGCAGAATATCAATATGAATATATGCCTACAGAGCGCGCGCTATTGAGATCAACTCGACGACAAAACTCATCAGATTCCGGTCGCGATGCGGGAGTTAAGACCGCAGTTTGAGCCAGCGGCTCAATTTGATTTGGCCCTGTGTCTACATACAATTCACCCTCATGAATTGAAGGTGAGGGAGAAAAGTCCTCGACTTCAAATGACCGCTCTGTTGCAAAGGCAGCTACTTGCGTCACTCCAGTCTCTCTCTATTTTAGAGTCTGACAGCAGCTGTCACTCACGGCGGGTCTCAGGTGCACGCCCCCTGGCCCCGCTGGGGTCTGCCCATTTTTTCAGCATTTTTCAAATATTGCTAGTGGGTGGAGTCAGGCTCTGACCAGGGGTTTAGTTACTCTTTAATGGTTAAAGCGATATTCCTGGCGAGCTGTTTGTGAGGCGGTTTAAGGCTTTACTGTATGTGCATGCAGTGAAAAACATCTGAGAGTGCGCGAGCATGGGGTAGTTTAAATTGATTGAATGTTTAAACTTAAGACGTGAAAATTATAAACATTAGTTACGATGCAATGCTGGCCCGATCGTGCAAGTGAATATTCTGTCATGTCCCGACTTCTAAACGCAAGCGTGTATCGATGCCTGCAGCGGCTGACGCACCTTGTGCAGAGAAAGTAAGACGCAGCACCACGAGCCCTGAATATGAGAAAAAAATAAAAATAAAAAATTTGTGGCCGTTGAGAATAGATTTTGAAATCAACCACATTTAAAAAAACTAATTTAAAAAAACTATTTTAAAAAACACATTTAAAAAACCTTATCACGAATAGTGACTGGTAAAGTGCATCCGAGATGATATCTTAATGATTGAGACATACTTTAAGTTTCGTTGAGGCAGAAAACACAGTGCTGTTAGAAAATCCGATATCTTTGTGTCTCTGAAACGTCTGTCAGCAAAGCGCCTTTTCTCACTCAAGCATAAATTGCTGTCGGCGCCCCTGCATGTGGAATCCACATTGTGTAATCCACATTGTGGATATTGTTTTTCTCAATATAAACACAATAATCATACACCAACTCGAGTGTGTGTACGTTCTGTACGATATCTGCCTTTATTAACCCTCCACAGCAGTGTGGAGCACTTTTATCATGAAAAGATGAGCTTTGATGGAATTCAAAACATAAACGCCCATTCACTGTCATTAAAGCTTGGAAGAGCCAAGACAATTTTTTTTTTAAATATAACCCAGATTATATTCGTCTGAAAGAAGAATGTCATATACACCTAGAATGGCTTCAGGGTGAGTAAATCATGGGCTAACTTTCATTTGAGTGAATAATATATATATTTTTTTTATAGAATTAAGAAATTATATTTTCTTTATAGAACAGTTTATCGAACCTTTAGATAAATCTGGGGGGAAAACAAATAAATGCACCCAAACATTTCTTTGAATATCATATTTGATACTTCAGGCTTTTCTGGCTCATGTAGTAAGATATAAAATGATATAAAATTAACACCCAATTTTTTCAAAGGCCCAAACTAAGCAAAAATATGCAATTTGGTGCAATTACTGATTTTTATGGCTTTTTTTTCCTTCAGATTTTATGCAGATTTTTAAACACAAAACTCTGATACCATGTAATGTGAATCTATGAGCTTTTTTAAGTTATAGAAGACATGTGCATAAACAGTTACTAACAATTTAAAATTCATTCTTGAGTTTACTTAACAAAAATCAGTAAAGTTTCACAGCATAAAGATGTATACCTCAACCTAAAACGTTTTTATATTACTAAAATAACTTTTACTTAAAAAATAAAAAAAAGATTATGTACCACAGCTATTGATAATTTAGTAATTAATATATATATATCAGGCATGTGATTGGCTAAGGACAAAAAAGCAGGAAAATATATCGAGCCGCACCCCCCCCCCCCCCCAACGGGTCTTCGCTGTATACATTAGCCTATTAATTAATTCATATTAAAGCTACTGTTAAAGTTCTCAGTCAAGAGCAGTGAGTGATTTTTTTCTGTTTTGTTGTTTTATTAACATTACATATAGTTCTCTCAAAAATTGTAATTGTCATTAATTACTCTCTCAACTTGTTTTAAACCTGAATAAGTTTCTTTCTTCTGTTGAAGTTATTTGGAAGAATGTGGGTAACCAAACAGTTGATGTACCCCACTGATTTCCATTGTACATTTTTCCCAATGGAAGTCAATGGGGACCAGCAACTGTCTGGTTACCCACATTCTTCAAAATATCTTCTTTTGTGTTCAGCACAAGAAATAAATTAATACAGGTTTGGGACAACATTTTAGTGAATAAATAATGACAGAATTTTTTATTTTTGGGTCGACTATCCCTTTAAGGACAAGCGGTTGCGTGTTTATTATTAGGGCTACTGTCACTTTAAGACCTGTAGGTGACTCGTCTTAAACACGCGCATTTGACAAGCAGATTTCTCTCAATTTTATCGTTTTGCTTTCAGTTTAGACATAACCAAATTTTCTTCTGTAAACCGTGTGTATTTGAGAGTATTAGCGAACTAAGACTCGAAAGATAACTTAGTCCAGCAACCAGGCACTGTTAGACAAGCTTTTAGTGCATGTGCGCGTCGGGTGTTAGTGCTCAGAACAGCGCATCAGCAGTGAATGACATTTAAGCGGCAAGGCTTTAAAGCACATGCAAATAATGAACTTTTGTGAACTCACTGAACTGATTTGGCCGTTCCTCTGTGTTAATACTTTATGTTAGTATTTGTCGCGTTGTACACTAATGCTGTTGAGACGGAGGCGTCAGAACTAAAACTGATAGAATGCACGATATTCATATTTTTCAAAAGCAGTCAGCAGCTTGCTTGGAGCAAGGATCATAGCGCAAATTTGAACTTTATCGATATATCGCCCAGCCCTACTGGGGACCTAACGGTGATGTTCTTGTAAACTGACAACGATTACAGTAGCGCGAGAGCGACTGAGGTACGAAATTGAGCAGGTGAATGAGCTGAACGCAAATACGTCCTTGTTGATACATGGAAAGGAAGGAAGAATCTGTACGCATGTCAGCCAGTTATGTCCTCATTACCTCTCTTTTTCACTCCAGACCGGCAGCCGACCCAACCGACACCCGTACCCTCCCCTTTTTAATTTTTTTTACAGATCTGCATGATTCACGTAGGTCACATTTTCAGGTCGGAAAATCCGGAATTCCGGATTAATCCGGAAAAATCACATCCCTGTATATATATATATATTTTTTTTTTTAAATTTCCATACTGAATATGATACAGCTGGCCTTAAAATGCTAATTTTCCTAAACAGTAAAGTGCTAAACTACCTTTCCAGCAGCACTTTTGCCCTTGAGGCGAGCCATGAGATTGCCACTGTCTGAGTCCGAGCTGTCTGATTGGTCACTGCTCAGAGCGGTCTTCCTCTTCTTGGCTGGTTTCTTCTCAACTACAGCAGGGGGTGCGTCTTCAGAGTCAGTGGAAGATAATTTGAGAGCAGTAGGCTTCTTGGTGGCTTTGGGTTTTTTAGAAATTGTCTTGGAGAGCACATCAAGGATTGAGGGCTGTTTTGTGTCTAGAAAGATGAAGCCGTAAGTGATTTAAGAAAATTATCTATACTGATAATTAGTATTACCAAGTACATGGCATTTTATTACTGAAACGAAGAATTTAACTTCAAAGAATTTCAATCATTCTCCGAAAATGTTATAACATTCTAATACCTGTTGCTTGGTTCTTTGAAGCAGCACTTGTCTTTTTTGCGGCAGGTTTCCTGGCGGCTCCTTCAGCTGACTTTTTCACAGGTTTAGGAGCTGGCTCTTGGCTGGTCTCGGAAAGAGCTGATTTAAAAAGCACAGTGAACGTATAAACCAGCTGCCAGGTGATGTTACAGAAAGCTAAAGAAATGATCTGTGATGGGCAGAGAATTGTGCAGTACTTACAGCTGGACTTGCTGCTGGTTTCTGCTTTCTCTGCCTTTGGTTTGCTGGCTTTCGCTGGAGCTTTTTTCCTGAAAGAAATTTAGGAGAGTTTTAAAAGATGTAATCGAGAACAGACAAGATCAGTTAAGTAAAAAGCAAGTCATGTCAGTCTTACACAACAGGTGCAGGAGGAGGGGAGTCCATGTCACTGTCAGGTGCACCGCTGAGATCTGGAATGAAGGAGTCATCACTAACAGCAGCACGCTTCTGTTTACTGCTCTTCATCCAGTCATCAAACTCATCCTCACTGCTTGACAGACTGTACTTCTTTTCAGCAGCAGCTGCAAGGACACGCAAAAAGTATTCGCTTTTTGAGTTTTAAAATTCACTTTTAATATCCCATTAACTTCTTTTAGTTTTTTAGTTTTAGATAGAGATTCCACACCCTTTGACATGGATTTCAATAATTTGCATACTGGATGCTCTACATTGCTGGATAACTTCTATAACCATAAAGAAATTGCACTTCTTTTCAGTTACTGTAGGTAGACAACCAGAATGTGGTTTTTACCGCCGCAGTTTTGCCGCGGTGATAAAAGTTGAGGTTAAGAGGCGCTACAATCACAGACTTTGAAAAGTGTCAGTTTTTTGTGTACTCTTCAGCTGCGCCGCGGCTCTTTCAGAGCGATTGAAAGATGGTAGCAGATTAATTCAAGTGAAACGTAGTTAAATTAATTAATTAATCACAATACTGAAATTAAATTGAAGAAATAATGAAACCTTAAAACATTGCAGTCGAAACATATTAGGCTACATCAAATAGGCTTTACAATAGTATATAACAATAATGCATTAGCAGTCTAACGATAGCTGTGTGGTTAATGCATCATCCTCAACCTCATAGACCTCCAAAAGACGCGAGATCGAACCTTGTTACTTGCTGTTGGCAGACAGCTTTTATGTTTTACCGTTCTTGAAGCTTAAATAGGTAGCTGTTTATTGGCGAGTTTATTAACTGATTATTTAGCCTACTTAAAGTGTCTGACATAATTTGCCACTTCTCATTGAGAGCTGAGGTCGTAGATAAATTCAAGGTTAACACTGTAGCCTGCACTTGGGGACGGGTGGGACCCCCACTTTTTGCCAGGTTCGATATTGTCCCCACCATTTTTGAAATCTTAGCTAACAGCATTCGTTTCATTTGTTCGAGGCGATCTAGCACTGAAATGTGTTGTCTTCAATCGGATGCGCTCTGCAATCCGTTGTGGAGGTTTCATTCGTTCGGGTGAAATCACAAATCAAAATACACAACGTGTCCCTGCTTCTCTGGGTTCTAATCCGCATTCGTCCAGTTTTTGTTACCCTCATCAAAACCGAGAATGTTTTTCAGTGATAGTATATCAATACACATACGGTTTTGATGAGGAAAAAAATAAACGAGCGCGGAATAGAACCCTACGGAGCCCGAAAGTCACCTGTGGGGGTGGGGGGACGACAATCCGAGGCGACGGTTTTGCAATCCGTCCCCTCAGTTTATAAACCGTAGCCTACCCAAGAGTTCCTAATCCGTGCTCTCAGATTTGTAAACCGTGCCCTCAATTTTTGCAATCTGCACCCACAAATTCATAAACCATGCCTACGCTTTCACAATCCTTACTCATGGGTTTGTGGCTCGTCCCCAAGAATGTGCCGCATGATTCAACCAGGCCTCCTGTTTAGATTCGGGATGCATTGTTTTTAAAAGGACTTCACATACAAAAAAAATAATAAAATAAATAAATAAATATAGCCTAAAACAAACACAACGTTATAGGCCTATAAAAATAAAACATTCATAAATTGTTTTATGACTAACATATTCCTGTCTTAAGTGAACTCATTTAAAAGTTATAAACACAAATAATAGGCCTATAATAATATGCTATTATTATTACATTTAGGCTACATATTTAGATTAAACAGATTGCCTTTATTATACATTTAAAATATTCACAAATTAATATAAAAAAATAGGTTTTTACTTTCTGAAAACTATATTTTGCCCGCAGTGCTAAATGAGAAGAGCATGTCTCGGGAACCATAGAGAGAGATGATTTATAGGTGATTTAGGCTAATCATAATAAATGTGTCTGAAAAATAACGTTTTCTTGCGGCCGCGACATGCAGTGTGCGCTTCACACAAACAGTTGGATATGCGTTAAAAACCTGTGTTTGTTTGTTAGAATCTTAGCCATTATTTTTGTCTAAGACTGACATTTGACGAATTGCTTTGTTCTTTTATTTGTGGATAAAAGCGTCTTCTAAATAGCCTTATGTAGCCTAAATGGATTTTGATTTGATAGCTAATTATTATTTGAGTTTATTACTATGAATAGCCTAAGATCACCGAAGACAGTAATATATTTAACATAAAATAATTTATAATCAAACCTTTTACAGTTTTTTTAACTGTGTTATTATTTTATTTTTATTTGTTCGCTTATTATAGTACTGAGCTTTTTCCTCTTAAAATTTACTTTAAAGTTAAAAGTATCCTAAATGAATTTCTTTTTTTAAATGCAAGAAATTATCCATTTTAAAAAAGGATTTTAAAAACAATGCAATGCATCCCACATCTAAACAGGAGGCCTGGTTGAATCATGCGGCACACTCTGGGGGACGAGCCACAAATCCGTGAGTCCGGATTGCGAAAGCGTGGGCACGGTTTATGAATTTGTGGGTACAGATTGCAAAAACTGAGGGCACGGCTTACAAATCTGAGAGCATGGATTAGGAACTCATGGGTATGGTTTATTAATCCGTTGTGTTAAAGTGCAGTTATGTTTCTAACGTTAGTGTTTTTGGAGCAATTGAATGCCTTCAAACAAAAGCTACCGAGGAATCGTCAAGAAAAGTAAAGGCCAGTTTTAAAGTTTTTCAAAAAATCAACCATGTTCAATTTGTAGCCTATAGCCTATATTGTTCTTGAATTGTTCGAAGAAAAAATGACATACTAAAAACGCCAGCCTAATCTCAGGCCCCGTCCACACTACTGCGTTTTCGTTTATAAACGGAGACCTTTCGCTACGTTTGCACCTCCCGTCCACACTAAAAAGGGAAAAACGAAGACCTAAAACGGAGAAGTTTAGAAACGCTGCAGCTGCGTTTTGAATCTCCGGAGGGCGTTTTAGTGTGGACGAGACAAAACGGAGGAGTTTACAAAGGCAGAGGCTCACGCTCGGCTCTATGATTGGGTGTCATCAGTCATGACGTGTCTTTCCCTGATTTGCCAACCACTGTTTACACCGGCGTGCGCATGCCCAGTGTTGGTGAATAGTCAGGTGATCCGTTTCTAATACGCAGATAAAACGCTGGTGTGGACGGAGATCGTATTCGTTTTAATTCTCCGTTTTTAAACGAAAACGCAGTAGTGTGGACGGGGCCTCAGGAGCTGCTTTGATTAAAGGGGTGGTAGATTCCAGGTTCACTTTTTTGATTTTAAATAGTGAGTAATGTTACTGATGGTGCATTAACAGTATCTGCAAAGTTGCAGCGCTGAAAGTTCAATGTAAGCAGAGATATCGTCTTTTAAAAATCAGGAAGTGTAAACGCCTACAAAAACGACTCGATTGGGACTACAACGGGTTATGGTACGTCACTAACCCGCACATTTGCATCAACCACTCCCTTCGGAATATGCAGGAAATGGCATGTGCATATTTCTGCAGCACGTCGAGTGAGTTGTGTTCACGCAGCTGTCAGGTCTTCTGTGTTTCAAGCTTCACACGGAATGCTACTTCATCAACAATGGATACAATTTATGTTTGATTATGTTCCTGAAAGTGACGATCGTAATCTAGCTCTCTGTGCTGCGCATTTTACGGAAGACAGCTTCTAGAATCTCCACGAGATCAATGCAGCAAGAAACTGTTAATAAACAATGAAGCAGATCCAACTTTAAAACCAGAGGCAGCAGTTGTTGGACCACAACCTGTAAGTAGGCTAAGACTTAAAGCGTTAGTTCACCCAAAAATGAAAATAAAGCCATTAATTACTCACCCCCATGCTGTACTAACCCCGTAAGACCTTCGTTCATCTCCGGAACACAAATAAAGATATTTTTGATTTAATCTGAGAGCTGGATCAGCCCTCCATAGACTGCCTAAGGGACTAGCTCTTGACAGCCCATAAAAGTCATTAAAGAAAAGGTTTAAATATCCCATGTGCCTACAGCGGCTCAATTATAAGTTTATCAAGCGTCGAGACTACTTTTTGTGCGAAAAAAACATAAATAACGACTTTATTCGACCATTCCATTACTTCCTTATGGGCGCATGCGCGAGAACTGAGACGAGCACATTCTCCTTCGGCTTGTTTACCGGCTCCTCACCGCAGGAGTATTAGCGCCACCTACCGTATGAGATGATGTGCTGATATAGCTGGAAGCGCAAAACTTTCTGTTTACAAGCAGAGGAAGATGCACGCTGTACATAAGGTTTTCAATTAGTGTATTTTCCGCACTATAAGGTGCACTTAAAAGCCTTTAATCTTCTCAAAAAACGATATATATGGATCTTCATCTCATACGGTAGGTGGCGATAATACTCCTAAGCGGTGAGCAAACGGGAAAAAAACTACTCGAAAGAGAACGTCCTCCTCTCAGTTCTCGCGCATGCGCCCATAAGGAAGAAATGGAATGGTCGAATAAAGTCGTTATTTATGTTTTTTTCGCACAAAAAGTAGTCTCGACGCTTGATAAACTTATAATTGAGCCGCTGTAGGCACATGGGATATTTAAACCTTTTCTTTAATGACTTTTATGGGCTGTCAAGAGCTAGTCCCTTAGGCAGTCTATGGAGGGCTGATCCAGCTCTCAGATTAAATCAAAAATATCTTTATTTGTGTTCCGGAGATGAACGAAGGTCTTACGGGGTTAGTACAGCATGGGGGTGAGTAATTAATGGCTTTATTTTCATTTTTGGATGAACTAACCCTTTAATCATTTTAAATGTATTTGCATGTATAATTCCAGACGTAACGTTAGCCTGTGTTTTATTTTTTCAAAATGCCAGCGATGGCTTTCTAGCCACTAGGCTACTAGTTATGCTAGTATTTTGTGTCTACGACAAACGCGTACAAACATTATGGACCTGAATTTTGTATAAGTACTAATGTTTTAAACGTATTTTTCATGTATATATGCTTTAGGACGTTATTTTCGATTTGATCAAGAACGTAAACTTGCCACCGCTGTTTGTGCTTAACATTAGTAGCCAGTCAGTTGCTCAGTTGCTATCGTTGCCAGTCAGATACTATTGTGTAAAACAAACGTGTATATGGTTAAAAAATATGTCAACTTATCATTCAGAAACGTTTAGTAAGAGCCGTGTGTGGCGTGGTTCTGTTTTACTCGCTTCATCGCGGCTTTCTCGGTCTGATTCTGCCTCACTGATACTGCAGCTCGACACCATTATTTACATCTGGACCGGAGCTGGCGTTTCCCCGTAAGGTAATAGGCGTCAACCTTCCGGACAACGTGAGCGACAGTTTAGCCAATCACAACACACCTGCCCCAAACGAACCAATCTGAGCCCACGACGTGTTTCTGAGGGAGTGTTTTCATAGAATCAGGAAGTAAACCGCTCGTTCAGGGGACAGGGCAGAGCGCGGCTGACGATAAAGGTGAAGATTATGAAAAATAAGACTTTTTAAAAAAGAAAAACCACGAAAACATGTTATATTGCACCCCATAAACACAATCATGCAAAGAAAGAGAGGACTAAACCACCCCTTTAAGCTCATGGCATTTAAAAAAACGCGGCCAGGCGTGTGGAAGAATGCTTTGGTGAACACACAACCTTTCAAGTGGGGGAGGGCGCATATTTGCATTTGAATGTTGTGTTACATTTTAAAACATTTAACGTGTGACGCACACACAACTGCACATGCACACACACAGAGCTTACATTCTGTTTGACTGTGTTATTGTTGCAAACATGCTGCTCTAAACTAGTAAACTAGTGTTTTCTGTCGGTGTCAGCAGCAAAGATAAAGTTGATGATGCTGACTTGCCATCTTCGCAGTGAACGCGCATAGGCCTAAACGCATAGGCTACTTCGAATTAGCCTACTTACGCAGAGAGTTGCCAATTTATTTTCGTTTTTAATTGTTTTGTTTAAAGACATTTAAAGCTTTCTAGTTCTCCGGTCTGTGAGGCAAGCATCGCGGTGTTTCGGTTCATAGAGACGCGCTCCAGTTAACACGCGCGCCTCTGTGTCCTGATTATATTGTCTAATATTTACTTCTAATGTATTAATCCAGTCAATTTGTTGATGAAACATCTAATAAATTTAAATACAACTTATCCGAAACGAAATTTACAAGCTTTCTACAAAACAAAACTTAATTGGTGGTCAAAATCATGTCTGACCCACTCCAAATATTTTCTGATATATTGAAATGGATTTATAGCGTTTTGGAAAAGAACTTCTCATTTTTTATTTTATTTATTTATTTTTTACAGAACTGCTTTTGAAATTATGATTGGTATTATTATAGATGTAAAGAAGTCATTCTGTTGGATAGGCTACTATTTTGTTCCTTCCTTAGTGTAAAATGGAAATATATATTTTTTTATAAATACGTACAAGCAAAAAAAAAAAAAAAAAAAAAAAAAAAAAAAAAAAAAAAAAAAAAAAAAAACAGTTTTTTTAACAGTTTTAGGACAAATCCTTCTGCATAAACAGGCCTACCTAAATATATAATTTAACTACAGGGTTCGGGCTTCGAACCCATGTCATTATCATGTTCTAACCGTAAGTTCTACCACTCGGCCATGTGTTCACTTACGAAGAAATGCCCAAACATATGTTTCTCCAGTGAGTATTTGCTCAAATGAGCAGGAAAACGTTTTGTCGTTAACCTATTGTGAGTGTAAGCCTACTTTACATGAAAACGTAGGCCTACACCTTTTACAGTTTTAAAAGATAATTTCATTTTAGCTGTTATGAGAAAAATACATTCAACCGAGCACCGCCGCGTTTGTCGAACACAATTAGGCTACTGCCAGAATAAAACCTGATTTTAGAATAGGCCTACACTGGGCGTGGTGTGTCAAAAAATACTCAATTATAAACTTCAATATTTTGTTCAAAACCACCTCAAAACAATTTGTGACATTTTAAAAAGCCTTGAATCAATGTATTAAAGGGTACCTATAATGGATTTTTGAAAATTGCCCTTCATGTAGTGTTTAACATAGATCTAAGTGAACAAAAACATCCTGCAAAGTTTTAAACATGAAAGTTTATCGTATACAAAGTTATTGTCTCTCAAAAGTAAGAGTCGACTCTGAGTCGCTGATATGAATCGTTCGAAGAACGATGCTTTTCCTTTGTCTAGTTGACGTCAACTTGACAAGTTATTTGAATAAGAAACGCCCACTTATTGCGCTCGGAGACGCCAGGGAAAACCGGAGCTCCAGGGGTGGCGGGCAAATCTGAAACTGGCCCAGGACAGGCCACCCTGCCTGGGCTGGCCAGGGAGGTCTGAGAGCATGGAGGTTTGGACCCACCGCACCTTTTTGGACTCTGTCGTTTTTCGAGATCTGGGCTTCGGAAAACAATCATGTCGACGAGACGCTGTGTTTTAAAGTGCGACGCAAAAGCGAACTTTTTTCACCTGCCAAGTGAGGAGTATTTGAAGACTAAGTGGCTGCAGTTCATATATACAAGTACTGCTATACCACACAAGTATAGCCCAAACCTTGTTCTGTGTTCACGTCATTTTGAAGATGATTGCTTCACAAACCTAAACGCTATAAAGTATGGATTCGCGAGCCGGCTCTATCCTAACCAGCTGAGGATCTGAATCAGGTGTGTTAAATAAGGGAGACATACACAATATGCAGAGCAGTGGGTTGTGAGGACTGGAGTTGAGAACCCATTTTAAGGAGATAAGAGTTCCGTTTTCGACAATATCTGCACAGAGTATACCTATCACAACTGGCTAGGTCATCTGACAAATCACCGCAGATTAGCGTCACGCAAAGGCGGGTTTTGGAAAAGGACTCGCTTAACGATTCATATGGGAGTCGGTGGCCAAATCAGGTAAAAATAAATGCATATTATAAGACAACAAAAGTGTTTTTTGTCATTGCATGCTTGTAAAACTGTTGTTGGGGACTCCCAGAACAATATTAGGAACATTTTAAATGCCATAATAGGTACCCTTTAAGGCCACTGAAACTGAAATCTCTCAATACAGAAGCGCTGGTTCAGATTTTATTATTTGTTGTTTAAACATGCGTGTTGCATATTTAAAAATAAATAAATATATGTAGGCTATATATTTGATATGGTCTATTAGGCTAATTATAGCATTGATTACTGTGGAGGGGGATGTTTTTTTTAATTCTACATGGAACCCCATTAAATATTATTTTCTATATTTTTACATAGCCTAACTGCTTTTGAGGATGTAAATTCAGTCAATCTGTTGGAAGAGATTTGTTTGTTCCTTAGTGTAAAATAGAAATGCATGGTAATTTTATTTTAGAAATATAAACAAAAAAATGGTGTAACAGAGTTTTAGAACAAATCTTTCTGCATTAATAGCCTAAATATAAAATACAACTACAATAATCCATGTTTGATCAAGCTTCGAACTCATGTCTTTGTAATGGTAGAACCGTAGGTCTATGTTCTACCACTCAGCCATGTGTTCGCTCTAACAGGTAAGAAAACGTTTTGTCATTATACCTATTGTGAATGTAGGCCTGGGCTACTTTACATGAAAAAGGAGACCTCTAACAGTTTTAAAATATGATTTTATATTAGCTGTGATGAGAAAAATAAATTCAAGTGATCACCGCCGCGTCTGTCTAACAATATTAAGGCCACTGAAACTGAAACGCGCGCTGCATGTTATGTCTCAATACAGGCGCAGAAGCGCTGGTTCCGATTTTATTAGGCTATTTGTTGTTTAAACGTGCGTGTTGCATATTTAAAAATATATATACACCGCGTTCCAAATTATTATGCAAATGATATTTTACACTGATTTTCCTAAATAGTCAATGCAAATAACAGTCAGTATAATTTTCCAGTCACCAACCATCAGGGTATAAGTCAAATTTCATTGAACAAAACACCCAACTAAAACATATATTTTTTAAAAAATAAAAAACTCAAAATGCACTGTTCCAAATTATTATGCACAACAGAGTTTGAAAACATTTTGTTGGTTGTAAAGATTTGAAAATGGTAATGTGTTGAATTTGCAGCATTAGGAGGTCATATTTACTGAAATCAAAAGCTATTTCAATCAAACTCATCTTAACAGGGCAAGTTACATGTTAACCAAGGACCCCTTCTTTGAGATCACCTTCACAATTCTTGTATCCATTGAAGTTGGGAGTTTATGGAGATTTCTGCTTAAATTTCTTTGCAGGATGTCAGAATAGCATCCTATATGTCTTTTGGTTGAGGATGATCCAAAGGTTCTCAAAAGGGTTGAGGTCAATGTGGGGGCCACACATGGGGCCACACCAAGAGTTTCTCTCCTTTTTTGCCCATATCAACCAATGACACAGAAGTATTTTTGTAGCATGAGTGACATGAATGACATCATGAATGACAATGATTTTGCTACAGAAGGCATGGTTCTTCTTTTTGTACCATGGAAGAAAGTGAGAAGAAGAAAGTCAGAAACTATGGATACATTGCCGAGGTCAATTTCACATCTTCAGGGACCCTAAAGGGGCCTACCAGCTCTCTCCCCATGATTCCGGCCCAAAACATGACTCTGCTACCTCCTTGCTTACATCACAGCCTTATTGGGACATGGTGGCCATCCACCAACCATCCACCACTCAATCCATCTGCACCATCCAGGGTTGCACGGCACTCATCAGTAAGCAAGACTGTTTGAAAATTAGTCTTCATGAATTTCTGGGCCTACTGCAACCATTTTGGCTTGTGAGCATTGGTCAGGGGTGGCAAAATAGTAGGTTTATGTTCAATTGCAAGCCTCTGGAGGATCCTACACCTTGAGGTTTGCAGGACTCTGGAGGCACCAGCAACTTCAAATACCTGTTTGCTGCTTTGTAATAGCATTTTAGCAGTAGCTCTCTTAAAAAACGATGCATTTGTCTGGCAATAACCTTCCTCATTATGCCTTTATCTGCACAAACCCATCTGTACTCTGAATCAGCCACAAATCTCTTCACAGTATGATGATCACGCTTAAATTTTGGTGAAATATCTAATGTTTTCATACCTTGTCCAAGGCATTGCACTATTTAACTCTTTTCCGCAATAGAGAGATCCTTTTTCTTTCCCATATTGCTTGAAACCTGTGGCCTGCTTAATAATGTGGAACATCCTTTTTGAGTAGTTTTCCTTTCATTGGGCTCACCTTGCAAACTACTTATCATAGGTGTCTGAGATTTATTTCAGTGATCCAAAGAGCTTGGAGACACAATACCATCCATGAGTTTGATTGAAAAACTAACTATTACATTTTTATGACACTTAATTCCAATTTGCATAATAATTTGGAACGCGGTGTATATACACAAATTTGATATTGTCTATTTAGGCGAATTATAGTATTGATTACTGTGGAGAAGGAAATAGGCAAGTCGCAACTTGCTTAGCTTGGTTATGTTTTTTTTTTTTAAATCTACATGGAATTTTTTTTTTTACATAACTGCTTTTGAAGATGTAAATTCAGTCAATCTGTTGGAAGAGATTTGTTTCTTAATGTAAAATAGAAATGCAAGGTAATTGTAATACATGTTTATGCAGAATTTGAAACAGTGTCATCAAAATGATTGTACCAATGTTCTACCACTCAACCACGACTATTCTCGCTGACAAAAGCCCAGAAGTTTGGTTCTTCAGCAGTGAGTGTGCGCACGCGAGAGAAGCGCTCTTCAGTCTTCGCATTCGCCAATAGCGTCATTGAAAGCAGCACTTTATTTTCGCTGACTGCGAGATAGGCCTATTTTAACTTTTGATTAATAAAATGTTCTCCTATAGCCTAAAAGTTTATATTCTAGTTAAAGCTATATTCTATTTAAAATGTAGACTACTTTTACATAATTATGTTTTGCTTTCGCTAAATGTCCCTTTGCGCCACCTGGTGGTCATTTCGCCACCGACTTTGAAATACGGCTGGTTTATTTTTGCCGCGGTAGATTTACCGCGGCGGTAAACGACAATCTGGTTGTCCACCTACTGTAAGATCAAATACATACGAACACAAAGCTATTTATAAATACTGTAACTTAACCCTAACCAACAATCATATAAACGGACAACGGAAAATCATTACGGCCTATGTCAGTAAAGATTACGGCAACTTTTACCTTCTGTTAAAAGGTTCGCAAAAATTACCTCAGGTAACAATGCGAATGGACCCGCTTAAATACTCCATCTCCAGTTTAAAAATAGTTTTCTGCGATTTTTGAGGCATTTGAAAAAGCATTCAGGTGCGTTCTAGGTGGTGGGACAAGTCTGTGGCAAAACTTGTGTTTTCCACACAGCATTCAGCTCAAAAAGAAGGTCGAACGCACTTTTTAAAGGCATAAAACTTATTTTAGTGTTAGGCAAGTGCCTATTACCAACATAATCCAATCTGAATTTATTATGAACTTAATACATTGTTTGACCAGACTTAACCGTTTTAAATAGAGGTCGACCGATTCATCGGATTTGCCGATTAATCGGCACCGATAGTTGATTGGTGGAACTATCGTTATCGGCAAAAATCCGCACCGATAGTTATTTCCTGGTTTCTTCCGTTGCTGGGGCGGCTGAGAAGTGCGCGCTGTCATTCATTACACAGTAAGAGAGAGCTGAGAAGGGTCTGCTGGCATCATGCAGTACAAGAGCGGCCTCTAGAGGTGTCATAAAAACTATCAACTGATGCCTTGTGTTGTTTATTTTGACACGTGACACTGCGCACTGCACTGAGAGCGCGCGCTGTGTGGAGAGTGGAGATCGCTGACATGATGCGCGTGCTAAAACACGGACAGCGAAAAGGTATGTACACAGGAAATTTGGTCGTATCATTATAAACTGATGAATTGGTTGACTAAATGCTGCATTAGTAGAGAAAGAACCGCACAACAGTATGTTTGTTTGCCTTCGAGAGTGGCTGAGAGGACGCACATTTGTAGTACCTCAAGCGGTTAAAACACTGACACAAATACACCTAATGTCACAAATTGTTACCATCTATTTGCATTACTTTATATCCAGCTGGTCACTTTGATGCATTCATTATGCAGCGACGTTGCATATAAGCTAGAGACGTATGATAGCAAACTGATATGTTCATACAGCCGACAAAAACAAACAAATCAGAGAAGCATTTGATTTTGGTTCTTTTTTCACCATCACTTTAATACATATTTTTTTTATTAAATATTCATTAAGTTCTATAAAATAGAAGCAAATATGTGAGACTATACATGTAATATTTATGTAATTTCAATGCTCTGGCTTTGTAGATGTTTAAAGTTGGCCCTCTTTAAGAAATAACACTCACAATAAAATTCCAAATGTAACATTAGTCAAGTCAAGTATATTTATATAGAGCTTTTCACAACACAGATTGTATCAAAGCAGCTTCACAGTATCAATCAAAACAACATAACAATGTTTGTTTATTAGTGAAAAAGACATCCACGTTTGGAATGGCTGATCAAGGGTATTAACTAAGGTTAACATTAATTAACATTAACTAAGGTTAATAACTGCTGTTCATTGTTTGTTAATTAACATACTACATTTTTAAATTAAGGTTTTTATTTGTTAACCATAGTTAAAACTCTATGAACTAACATGAATGATCAAGGTGAAATTGTATTGCTCAAATATTAATGCTGTAAACATTTATATTGCATAATGCACATAGTTCATGTAAACTAGCTAATAAATCATTGTTAACAAATTGGACTTGCAACATGTTATAGTTAAAGAAACACATATGACATTTTAATGTTTAAATTATTTTCAGATGGCAAATGCTTTGAAGAAAGTACCAGGGTGGGAGTATTTTACTGATGTATTGCCAGGGAAAGCACAGTGTAATATATATTTCATATATAGTATAATAAAGTTCAGCACTTTTACTTGGAGTGTTATGTTTGTTTTTATCCAGTATCAATTTTAAAAACTATCGGTTGATTAATCGGTTATCGGCAAGTACAGCCCAACCTAGCTATCGTTATCGGTAAAATCCAATATCGGTCGACCTCTAGTTTTAAATATAAGTGTTTGTGCACATGTTATCAGGAAGCAATGTAATTCACACAAAATGACAGGAGGATGACGGCAGTGCGGAAATAGTTACCCCTCCCCTGCGAATTGGCCATTATTACAGAATTTTTTTTTTAAACAAAATTACATTGCTCTCTACCTTTGTAAAGCTAATTCTGTCCGAATATGGCATTAGATGAGCACGTTTTGTTTTTTTATTAACCTTTTTCACTCATATTAGTCATAATAAACTTGGGGAAAAAAAATCCTTAACCCTGTGGGGTCGGCTATCGCGCCGACGCGATTGTCTCTCTTTTTTTCTTATCAGTGCAAAAGAGACTCAAATAACTGTTGATTTTTGTGATACAGGCAAGTGTTATACATCATTCAAAACTGTTAAATGTCTCCTTTTATTTCTGAACATTAATAATAAAACCAAAATGTTGTTTTTTCATAAAGAAAATAAAAATGCGCGTTCTGTTGTCTCTCTCAATGTAAAGTTCATTCTGAAATGCAACAGAAAATGACCTTTAAATCAGCAAATACTTGCCACACACATGAGTTGTCTTTACAAAGCTTTAAAGAGTAACTAAACCCCTGGTCAGAGCCTGACTCCACCCACTAGCAATATTTGAAAAATGCTGAAAAAATGGGCAGACCCCAGCGGGGCCAGGGGGCGTGCACCTGAGACCCGCCGTGAGTGACAGCTGCTGTCAGACTCTAAAATAGAGAGAGACTGGAGTGACGCAAGTAGCTGCCTTTGCAACAGAGCGGTCATTTGAAGTCGAGGACTTTTCTCCCTCACCTTCAATTCATGAGGGTGAATTGTATGTAGACACAGGGCCAAATCAAATTGAGCCGCTGGCTCAAACCGCGGTCTTAACTCCCGCATCGCGACCGGAATCTGATGAGTTTTGTCGTCGAGTTGATCTCAATAGCGCGCGCTCTGTAGGCATATATTCATATTGATATTCTGCCGCTATGTGAAAAAATCCAGCAAAATCCGCTGGCTCGTTTGTCGACCCCAGAGGATTAACTTTATCCTAACCATAAATTGTGATTAAAATATCCATGATCACTCACATCAAGACGCCGCTGCGGTGGAGGAGTCCATGCAGGAGGAGCAGTGTTTGGCACTGCGTGTGGATCTGTGTGGAGAAGCCCATGTCCACCTCTATTCCGTTACTATCCTGATCACTGTACTAAACACTGATAAATCTATGCTAACTTGAAGCTATCCTAACTGTACTATGCTACTAGCTACACAAAATAATCTAAATTATCTATATAATGCTATGCTAAATAGATGCAAAAATACTCTATCCTGATCGTTTTCAAAAATAATCTAAATAATCTAAATAACTATATAAATGCTATGCTAACTAGATCCTGATCGTTTTCAATACTCATAAATCCAACTCCTGACTCGCTACAGTAGTTTTGACGGAACCAGATGCTTTTATACCAGGAGCTGCCAAGGGCGTGGTGAGCTCGCACCAAGGGCGTGACAGAGTGGCGTCAGAGAGTTCACTACGTCAGAGAGAACCCCTACTGCAGGAGCTTTCTGTTTAACCTGAAGAGGGCAGCTCTCAGACGTTTTTACACCATATATTTGAAAATCAAAACACTTTATACTCAATTGTCAAAAAATGTACTCGAATCAATGAACAGCATTTATGAAGCTCCATTCTTACAGATCATTAACTAAAAAAAGTTGTTTTGGTGTTTAGTTACTCTTTAAGTCTACATTTTTAAATGATGTAAACCTTACCAAAAACAAATATTTTCTGTTTAAGTAATCCGTATGAAAGCAACGACATGTACAGTTTCTTAAGCCCGAGCTCATTAACTCTGATATGACCAATGCCCACATGTGCGTGAGCGGTTCAAATTCAAATGATCCAAGTAAAGGAGCGCAGAGCTGTTACCGCCCTCTTTACTTCAGCAACCTTTCCGAAAGTCTCATCCAAAAACAAATTAATCTCATCCAACGAGTAAATCTGGTCACTGCCTATCTGGGAAATATCTGACAGATCTGAATTATCTGATAAAACCCCCTCCTCGTCATCAGCCTCTTTTACTTCATCTTCACCTAATTTTTGTATCTTTTCTTTAGGCTCACATGAACTTTCCTTACTGACACTGTTTTGATCTGCAGTGCTTTCTGACTCAGTCACAACACACTCTCTTCTTTTTTGACCTTCCATCCCCACATCATTTTTTTATTTCAGACATCTGAACTTCAACATCACCTGCATCTATTTGTTCATTTTCAACAGACAACTCCACATCCTTCCTTAAACTCTCAGTAGAGACTTCATCATTTTTCCTTCCTCAGTAGAAATCTCATCATTCCTTACATTCTCAGCATTTATATTCACAACAGCCTTCTCTTGAAGTGGTTCTATTTGTGCTCTCGTCTCAATTCCACTCGGGCCTGGCTCGGAGTCGGCACTATTAGGACATGTTAACCTTACATGCCCGACACCACCGCATCCAAAACATCACATCTCACCTGCGCTCGCATACAACATGTACGATTTGCCTTCATACATACACCGAAACGACACATTGAGTCTGCAAGTTTAAAAACATAAATACATGTCGCCTGAATGACAGCACGTTTCAAAGCCGCATTTTTGCAGCCAAGTGGAACCATTTTGATCCCACTAGCAATTTTAACGAAACACGAAAGCTCACGCTCTATATCAGCATTAGGAATGAAAGGCGGAAAGTTGGAAATAGTCACTTTACTCTTTGGTGTTACTAATGGTTGAACATGAATAAAAGCACCACTTACCGAAATCCCGCTTTCGATCAAACTATTCACAAGCAAGAAACAATGTTGTCGTGACCGACGCGCTCAGCTATATCCAACAGCACGTCTTCCACAGACTCTCCAGCGCTCGTGACACACCTGATGCCGTGACGGAGTGACAGAGACGACGCCTGCACACTCCCGTGCGACGCCATCTCCGTCCCCGACACGACAAACTAGACTATTTCACAATCAAAAAATATAACAGACTAAAACCAAACTAGTTTTGCGAAAGTAAACACATAGAAATCCAATAAGCTCCCAAATGAATAGTTCAGAAAAAAAAGTTTTCAAATTTCCCTCTCACCGTGATCACCCTCCCACACCCTACCACTTCCCAGCATGCACTGAGAGAGAGAGAGAGCGAGAGAGAGAGAGAGAGACCATGTGTGTGGGTGTGTGTTTGCAACCCTACATTATAGGGTCAAAATATGCCCACAAAGATGGCAATATCCGAAATGCCTCATGAAACACATGGTAATTCTCAGTAGTACACAAATATGGTTATTTCATGTACTTGCATTGTACTAAAATTTAAATAAAACTGAAATTAATTTTCTATGGCCATATATGCGGCTGAAACAGGTAGCCTAGACTAGTGCATCCAAAATTTTTCTATAACATTACAGTCATTATGTCCTTTAGAAAAATAAAAATAAATATATATATATATATATATATATATACATTTTTTTTTTTTTTTTTGAGGAGGTGGGGCAGTGTACTATCGGCCCTGGGCAGCACGGTCAATGCTTTTGTCTTTAATGGAATTTTTTCCCTTACATTACTTTTACTTTTTTACTTTAAGTAGTTTTGAAACCAGTACTTTTACACTTTTACTTAAGTAAAAAGCTTGAGTTGATATTCAACTTTAAACTCTAGTATCTATACTTTTAATTAAGTAATGAATGTGAATACTTTTGACAACTCTGGTTTAAAGTAACATACTTTATGATATTCCATATATTTTTGTCTAGTGTAGTGCGTTACTGAAGTGTTCCTTTTTAACGATATATAGGCTGCCTGCTACCTATTTGTTATTTTATGCAACACTGTAAAAAAATCCAACTTACAAAATGTTAAACTAATGAACAACGTTTAGTTAACTGGACAATTAAATGCAAAAAAGTTGACTGAACCAGTGAAAAGAAGTTGGTTCAAAGTAAATATTCAGCCCGAGGTGAATATTTATGTTAATCGTTGGACTAGCTTACTATTAATTGTTAATTCGATTTTTAAATGTAAGTTAACAAGCATTCAAGTTGGGTTAAAGGTTGGAGCATGCGCATTGTAACGACCACGAAGTTGGCGAATGTGCAATGAAGCACGCGCCAACTACGAACAGACTGGACGAAGGAGCCATTTTGAGCATCTGAGAGTGCGAGATGTATGCACCTACGCACAGCCAACATGTTTCTTCTTAATTCAGCTTCTTTACACCGCAAAAAAGTCATTGTTTTATGTAAGTAATAATTATATGTATATATATATTGAAGTCGTTTGTAAAAGTACATGTAATATATCCGCTTGATTGCACGCACAGCCAATGTGTTTCTTCTTTCTTCAGCTTCTTTACACCGCGAAAGTCAACGTTTTATGCAAGTAAAAATATATATGAAGTCGTTTGTAAAGTACATGTAACATATCCGCTTGATCGCAGAGCCCTGGCTATTAATTTTTTCACGATCAGGCTTAACTTAACTTTAGCTCCCAACTTTAGCATTCAGCATGTAAAATGTTTAGAAAAGAACCTGGGTAATCGTGGTAAGTTCTAAATGGCCACTTATTATTTTAAACTTTGACAATATAATGCACTATTAAATGTACTAGCCTATTTATTTGGCAATTTTTGCAATACACCAAATACATATTTTAGAAGTCAACTCTTTATCTTAAATTTAAATTCACACACGCTTTACAGTGGCCTAACATTTGAATTTCATGTTTCAGACTTAGATCAATTTTTTCTGTGCCCTTCCAAGCTGACAAGACTGCAAAGTCTCATTTAAAGTAAGTATCATTTCATGGAGTTAATTTAGATTTTATTATTATTAACACATTCTGAAAAATCAATGAATTTGATCATATTTGCAAATGTATTTTGCTGTCCACAAACACGCATCTCATACATACAAACTCATAAAAGGTTAAATAATAACAGTGCATTAAAAAATAAAATGTTTGTTGTTTTGTACCCATTTTTTTCTCCAAATATTGTGACTTACAGAAAGAAAATTGTCCATTCAAGGTCTCCCCTGTTTCTCTGTGAAGATTCCTCTGCACTTTTTAAAACATGCCTTGTGAGTATGTTTCATTACTTAAAAAGATATACAAAATATTGCCACATGACCATGAGTGACTAATAGGAATGTGAATTTTTGTGTTAACAGCAAACAGATTGTTTTAATGATTCATTGGTTTTTGATTCAAAGTATATATTTGCAAATACAACATGATTAGGGTCTATGATTTGTTTTTATACTTTTAGGTGAAATAGCTTATTCAGAGCAGTACTAAATTGAAAAAGAAACAATTTTTATTTGTGTGTATTTAAATGCATTTTCTATATAAAATGATAAACATCTTGCAGATTCTGCAAGTGGGATGCAAACTTATGGGCACATTGTATAGGATTACTTTATGGTTCCCTAAAGGGTTAGTTCACCCAAAAATGAAAATTATGTCATTAATGACTCACCCCCGTGTCGTTCTAAGCCCGTAAGACCTCCATTCATCTTTAGAACACAGTTTAAGATATTTTAGATTTAGTCCGAGAGTTTTCTGTCCCTCCATTGTAAATGTATGTACGGTTTCTGTCCTTGTCCAGAAAGGAAATAAAGACATCAAAGACATCAAAGTAGTCCATTTGACATCAGTGGGTTAGTTACAATGTTTTGAAGTATCGAAAAACTACGACTTTATTCAGCATTGTATTGTGTTCCGGTTCTGTTGTGGATCCGCACTCTCGAGTCCGCAGTGACGCTGATGAAGTAAGTGACTGCTGACGTGTCATCTGGTGCGTCCAAGTATTCGGGTTCAAATAAATATGGCTGGGCAAAAAAATGCAAGTGTTCCTCTGTGTGGAAATCCTTTGACATGTTTGTGAAGATTTGTGAAGATTAAAATGATTAAGTCTTAGCCTACTTCAGGCATGTGATTGGCTAAGGACAAAAAAGCAGGAAAATATACCAAACCCCCCCCCACCCCCCGAGCGGTATATATCCCAATATCTTTTCCGCAAAGCGAAAGCAAATGTTCAATCAAATATAGTCTTCACTGTATACATTATACATTGATTATTATTAAACCTACTATTAAAGTTCTCAGTCAAGAGCAGTGAGTGATTTCCTCTGTGTTTTTTTGTTTAACTAACATTAAATAGATAGTTCTCCGAAAAATTGTAATTGTCATCATTTACTCTCTCAAGTTGTTTTAAACCTGAATAAGTTTCTTTCTTCTGTTTAAGTTATTTGGAAGAATGTGGGTAACCAAACAGTTGATGTACCCCAGTGATTTCCATAGTACATTTTTCCCTATGGAAGTCAATGGGGACCAGCAACTGTCTGGTTACCCACATTCTTCAAAATATCTTCTTTTTTTGTTCAGCACAATAAATAAATTAATACAGGTTTGTAACAACATTACAGGGAATAAATAATGACAGAATTTTTTATTTTGGGGTCAACTATCCATTTAAGAACAAGCGGCTGCATTTTTATTATTAGGGCTACTGTCACTAAGACCTATACGAGACAAGTCTAATATACATGGAGCATTTGACAAGCAGATTTCTCTCAATTTTCTCGGTTTGCTTTGAGTTTATACATAACTAAATGTTCTTATGTAAACCTTGTGTGTATTTGAGAGTATTAGCGAAATAATACTCGAAAGATAACTTAGTCCAGCAACCAGGCGCTGTGTTAGACAAGCTTTTAGTGCATGTGCACGTCGGGTGTTCGCGGTCAGAACAGCGCATCAGCAGTGAATGACATGTTTAACCGGCAAGGCTTTAAAGCACATGCAAATTAACTTTTGTGAACTCGCTGAACTGATGTAGCCGTTCCTCTGCGTTAATATTGCGAGTATTTGTCGCGTTGTACACTAATGCTGTTGAGACGGAGGTTTCAGGACTGCAAATGACAGAATGCACGATATAACTGCTATATATTTCTACAAAAGCAGTCAGCAGCTTGCTTGGAGCAAGGATCATAGCGCAAATTTGAAATATATCGATATATCGCCCAGCCCTGGTGACCTAACTGTGATGTTCTTGTCAACTGACAATGATACCAGCGCGAAAGCGACTGAGATACGAAATTGAGCAGGTGAACAAGCTGAACCAATTAGACATTCTCTGGCTGAACACAAATACGTCCTTGTTGATACTTTGAAAGGAACTTTCTGCACGCACGTCAGCCAGTTATGGGTTATGTCCTCATATTCCCTCCTTTTCTCTCCGGCTGCCGACACACGTCCCCCTCTTTTTTCTTTTCTTTTTTTTTTTTTTTTTTTAGGGATCTGCATGATTCACGTAGGTCACATTTTCAGATCGGAAAATCCGGAATTCCGGATTAATCCGGAAAAATCACATCCCTGCTACTTACAGGTTGTGGCCCAACAACTGCTGCCTCTGGTTTTAAAGTTGAAACTGCGTCATGTTTTAGCAACAGTTTCTTGTTGAACCCGGCATTGAATTTGCAGAGATTCTGGAAGCTGCCTTCCGTAAATGCGCAGCACAGAGAGTTAAATTACGATCGTCATTTTCAGGAACATAATCAAACATATATTGTATCCATTGTTGACGAAGTACAGCATCCGTGGGAATCCCGAAACACAGAAGACCTGACGGCTGCGTGAACAACACACTCGAAAAGCTGGAGCTGCTGAAATATGCGCATGCCCTTTTTTGCATTTTCCGGAGGGAGGGGTTGATGCAAATAGGTGGGTTAGTGACATCTAAAACCCAGCTGTAGTCCCAATCGAGTCGTTTTTGTAGGCAATATACTTCCTGATTTTTAAAAGACGATATTTCTGCTTACACTGAACTTTCAGCGCTGCAACTTTGCAGATACTGTTCATACACCAACAGCAACATTACACACTATTTAAAATGAAAAAAGTGAAACGGCAGTCAACCGCCCCTTTAAACTGTGTTCTGAAGATGAACGGAGGTCTTACAGGCTTGGGACGACATAAGGGAGAGTAATTAATGACATCTTTTTCATTTTTGGGTGAACTAACACTTTCATGTATGTTTTTTTTTGTGGTTTGTTTTTGAGGTTAGTGTCAAGTGATATTGATTTATTCTTTATTATTAGGACAAGACTCCAGAGGACAGACAGAGTCTCTTTTTGCCTTGGACTTTGAATACTCAAAACCAACTGAAAGACACTTTGAGAATGTGTTCATGGAGATGGGCACTCATTGCTCTGCTAGGGCACAGTCGCTCAAAACTTAAGTTATTACTGTGACTGTTGCCTAGACTTTTAACCTAAATTCAGATGCTATTTATTTTTTAGATATAATAATCAACACACAACATGTAACATGTGTATGAAACACATGTGTATGAAAACATGTAAACTGAACATAAGGCAGTTTTTGCATTAACTTGTGTTTTTACTCTAATATGTTATTGACACAATAATAATTTACACAGTTGTCATTTTCATGAAAGATATTTTAAACATAGGGCCTACATTAAATAATCAAGATTTCATTAACAGGTTAAGTAAAACATAATATTTTGGCTAACATAGTGCATTTATTTAGTGCAAGAGTTCATTATAGGAACCAAAGTTGTGGACACTGAATCACTTGCCTGCTGAGGTAAATATAATGCTAGTGATAAGCTAAAGCTATTCTGTTTCATTGATGTCTTTCCTCTGCTGAAACAATGAGCGATTACACAAGTTATGATGCCTTTCAGTAAGTATCCTGAATCTTTCAACATATCTTCAGGTGTCCATTCAGTAACTGAGTTAGAGATGATCGCGTTTACTCGCGCGCCACGCTGCCGCTTGAAATGAGGAGCTAGTAGACCTACAGCGATCTGTCACGCCACATCAAAGAGTGCCAAAACGCCATTTATTGTTTTAATTTCGTGATCAAATAGACAGAATTGAAAAGATTACACCTTGCTTGTTATCGAAAGTAAGAAAACACGGAGCATGTTATTTGGTGTTAATGGTGGTTAGGCTACAAAACTGAATTTGTTGTGTACTGTACACATAAGACATGAGGTCCATTGAACCGGGCTGGGCGGGGCCGGGGTAGCAGGGGGCGGGGCGTGTTCGGTTCGCAATGAGAGTTTCGCGATTCGAATCGTGAGTTCAGTATCGCGGTTTCTCGGTTCGGTTCAAATATCGTTACACCCCTAATTTATATACAACACAACATAATCCAAAGATACACAATCTAAAAGCCATTCTTTTTAAAATCTCATTCTTTGTGTAAGGCTCGTCAATGATATAGGGCCCAATAGCACCTAACAGTGCCATTAGGGGAGGGTCTTTGTCTTTCTCAGGTGTCAGCTTTCTCCCTGCATAAAGCCATCTTACACAAAACACGTCATGCAAATTTTAAAAGACTTTGGCTGCGTTCCAAACCGCATACTCAATGAGTAGGTACTTCATTTCAATAAGTACCAACTCAACGAGCGCTAAAAAAGTAGGTACTTTATAGCCAAATCTAGTTGAGTATGAATGCGAACCGGACATCTGCTATGTTATTCTCGCCTACTCTTTTATGAATACTGAGGATTCGAACGTACTTTTTTGCTTGCCTACTCTTTTCCCCTACTATATAGTAGGGAAGTATGCGGTTTGGAACGCAGGGTTTGTCTTATTTGAATGAGTAGTCAGGAAGATTTTCACACAATTTTGGAGCAAATACTCTAGGCTATGTGGTACAATTAAAAAAAACCTTGTGAAGAAATAATCAGTATTTATTTTTGGGTCAACTATCCCTTTAAGAACAAGCGGCTGCATTTTTATAATTAGGGCTACTGTCAATTTAAGACCTGTACGTGACACGTCTAATATACACGGAGCATTTGACAAGCAGATTTCTCTCAATTTTCTTGGTTTGCTTTCAGTTTAGACATAACCAAAATGTTCTTACGTAAACCTTGTGTGTATTTGAGGGTATTAGCGAAATAAGATTCGAAAGATAACTTAGTCCAGCAACCAGGCGCTGTTAGACAAGCTTTTAATGCATGTGCGCGCCATGTGTTCACGCTCAGAACAGCGCATCAGCAGTGAATGGCATGTTTAACCGGCAAGGCTTTAAAGCACATGCAAATTAACTTTTGTGAACTCACTGAACTGATGTAGCCGTTCCTCTGTGTTAATATTGCGAGTATTTGTCGCGTTGTACACTATAATGCTGTTGAGACGGAGGCGACGGAACTGCAACTGATAGAATGCATATTTCTACAAAAGCAGTCACAGACCTGCCAACCTTGAAAAACTTTTTTGAGTAGCAATTTACTGATTTATTGTCGACGACGGCACTCACGCGGAAAATTTTTTTTACCACGGTCTTTGATGTCATTTTGGCTGGTTGGGCATAATATATATAGAGTAATATATTGGCATATCTTTTGAGAATGCAAGAGACACACACAAACATGTCTTTGTATACGCATACGCATGTATGCCTATCTTCATAATTCTAGTTGACTCCTAAAGTTTTTTTTTAATTCGACCCAAATCAGAAAATTTCACTTGCACTGCAATTTACAGTTAAAGTCCAAAGTTTCAATACTGCTCAAAACCATTTTTTATTCATGATTAATATTGCATTATACAGTATATAATGTGTGATGGTCAACTATTCTAAAATTAAGAAACCCCTAAAAAACAGTAAAAAAAAAAAAAAAAAAAAAAAAAAACTAACATTGTGTGTAATTTATCAATACCCGAATATGATCCTAAATCTCAAAGAAAAAAAGGGCTTTTGACATGCTGTCTTTGCATTTGAACATTGCACATTTTAAACAGAACATGCATTACTGAATAGACGTTAGCCAATACAAACATATTTATAGAAAATAGTTGACAATGAATAGACAGGAGTCCAATAATAGCAAAACAAATCACTTATTCTAAAAAGAATATCAACTAAGACGAATCCGACATATAGGAAGGTCTGTTAACAGTAAACGTCCATCATTTTACAAATTCTAAAAACAGGTGGATAATACAAATTTAAACTTAGCCCGTCAATTTTCATTTTACAGTTATCTTCTCTCCGCGCGCGCGTCAGTGTTTGTGAGAGAGAGAGAGCTCGCGCTGCACTGATACAACTGTACTTTTTAACCCGCAAGTAACGAACGTGCTAATTTTCATACAAAATACATTAGGTAGGCCTACTTTAGTTATTATAACACATAATATGCAGACTAGCCTACGTTTCTCAATCATGAGAATGAGTAAATAAACGCCTGTTTCTCCAGACTCGCGCTTAGTCATCCAGAAATCACAGAACTTTCATTATCACTTAACCATAACAATTCATTTTATTAAGATTTATTGCTCAGCATTACTTAAGCATTTAATAATTTGCATGGCTGAATGTTGTTTTCCTCTTATCTGAGTTACCATGAATGCCGGAGTATTTTGAGTGAGATATAATCCATGCGATCACTCCCGTGTGATAATCGAATCCAGATCAACCCAATACAATATTTCAACTTTCCACATCCACCCCAGCCCGTTTAACTTCAGGAGTCAGAAGTAACTTTACCGTGACTGTAGCCTACTGTCGTGTCCTCGCTCAAATCAAGTCAGACGGCGGGCCGCGGGAGTGGAATCGGGATCGAGCGGGATTCTTTATTGCCTTACGCATCTGTCAATCATCCCCGCTTGCTATTTTGAGAAATGAACCCAGCGCTATGATTGGTCAAACTCTTATTCATTTACTGTTGCTTGATTTGAGGACTGCGCGTGAAAAAAAGCGGGTCAGCAAGTTTTTGCGTAGTTTAAAGTGACAGATCGTATCAGCGTACTTTGAGTTCAAAACGCGTAACCGATACGCAAAATGCGTACAGGTTGGCAGGTCTGCAGTCAGCAGCTTGCTTGGAGCAAGGATCATAGCGCAAATTTGAAATATATCGATATATCGCCCAGCCCTGGTGACCGTACGGTGATGTTCTTGTCAACTGACAATGATACCACTGTAGCACGAGAGCGACTGAGATACGAAATTGAGCAGGTGAACAAGCTGAACCAATTAGACATTCTCTGGCTGAACGCAAATATGTACTTGTTGATACTTTGAAAGGAAGGAAGAATCTGTACACACTAGGGCTGTGCTCAAAATATCGATACAACGATATATCGTCATGAACTCCTGGCGATGCGCGTATCGATACAGCAGCTGCCGTATCGATACTGTTGTGCTTTTGAATGAAGCCAATTCAGGGCTCGAATTTCGTCGCGGGTATTGTATTGCAAACATTGTATTGCAAACATTGATTCACTTAAGCTTTTATTTTGTATTATAAAATCAAATCAGTAGTTTGAAAACGTGAGACGCAATTTCAGCAACAGCGCGAGTTCAATGGTGCTGCGTCTGCTCTCTCGTCTCTCAAACGGCTGCTCAAGGCAAGCATCCAGCGCTGCAGCCGGTGAAACTACACACTTGCGTTTAGGAGTCGGGACATGAGGGAATATTCACTTGCTTAATCGGGCCAGCATTGCATCGTGACTAAAGTTTACCATTTGCGCGTCTTTAAGTCTTACCAGTTTAAATATTCAAACAACGTTAAACTGTTCAGTACTTGCGCGCTCTCTGAGAGTTGGTTTTCGCTGCGTGCATTTAGACTAGAGTAAAGCCGCCTCACACACAGCTCGCGAGATTATATCGCTTTAACAGACTAAACATGCAAAATTATGCCAAATTTCGGTCTTGGTAAGTATCCTCTAAACACAGTTGGTTATTATGGTTATAAGCATTAGCGTTTTGAGATATTCTGTTGTCACTCTCTTCACCCTGAGCATGTCAATCAATTGTTGTTTCTGCATAAAAATCTGGAAATGTAATCATTTAAAATGATTTCAACATAGAAGAAATTACTTTGTTTGGTGCACATTTGAACACTTAAGACCAAATTGATAAATACTAGGTGTTGTGAAAACTAAGTTAAATTTAAGTTGTTACCTTTTTTGCTTTTGTGGAATGTTTTAAGTTTTGTTTAGTCATTCAGCAGTGTAGACATGCTTCAGTGTCACTATAATTGTAATTTCAGATATTTAGGCAGACTTTAAAAGCAGAAGGAAGAGCCACTCTCATCAGTTTTATTTAACAATTTTTTTATGACAAAAAAATAAATAGTTTTTCAGTTATCACAACTGTTGTAGCACTGTTACTAAACTCAGATGAATTCAATTCCAAATTGATCCGTATTGTGATGCATATCGTATCGTGGCTTTAGTATCGTGATGCGTATCGTGACATTGTTGGTGATACACAGTCCTAGTACACACGTCAGCCAGTTATGTCCTCATATCCTCTCCTTTTCACCCCCCCCCCCCTTTTTTTTTTTTTTTACAGATCTGCATGATTCACGTAGGTCACATTTTCAGGTCAGAAAATCCGGAATTACGGACTAATCCGGAAAAATCACATCCCTGATTATAGATAGAAATGTGCATGTAAAAAGACCCTCACCCTTGCGTTGTATCTTCTCTCTTTGAGCCACTTCCTCTGGGATGAACTCCATATCGGACTTGGACTCCTCATCTGAAGACCAGGGGCTCTTCTTCTGGACCGGTTTGAAGGCGAGAGTGGTCTGCTTGCCTGACTTTGAGTCTGTCACATAATCAAGATGAAACATTAAGATCAGAATTTCATGGTACTACACCTGGGCTCCAGACTGCAACCCTTTTTTGCAGACGCGACAATTTTATCAGAGGTCGTACTGGTGTAACCAGCACAATGCCCAACTGATAAGAGCTGCCATTTCTGTTGCATATGAAAAAAAAAAAAAAAAACAGGAAACAAACAAAAGCAGAATAAAACAATGCTTCTCATTTGAGTTGTAAAGTGAAGACCATTTGACAAGGTCCAATATTAGACGAAGCTCAGAACAGGTTTACTCGCAAACCAGTCTTTGATCATGCTACACCGTTACTACATAGCGCTGGGAGATTCAGAGAAAAAGCATTTGAATTCACATCATAAGATCTAGAAGCTTTAACATTCCACTTAAAATTCTGTTATAAACCAAAAACAGCACTGACGTGGAGACTAGAAGAAACATTGTGCTATGAACGAACAAGTTACAGAAGGCTTTTCAGCCCACAGATCACCAACATTCACCATGGATTTAATGTAGTAACTCTAACCATGGTATTGTGGGAGAAATGTTTTTACATTATTCATTTCAGAATTTGTAAATGAAGCACTTTTTCCAGCACTTAAAAGCTCAATATTATCCCATTAAAAAAACTGATTCTCAAAACAAGCTCAGTGCTTTACTGTCAAATGTGCATTTCCAAGAAAAAAAACTTAATATTAGCCTCAATTACTGCACTTAATGAAAATAATATTTGGATTAATAATGAATGCTTTGATTAATAATTTGCTTATGTTTCTTTACTTATTTAATAAGCCCAAAGAACACAGGTTAATGTGTTTGAAGCTGCTTTGATTTTCATCGATGATTTTTGCTTTGTTCAGACTTAAATACTTCCTAGTCTTTCATTTTAGTGATAGGAGCCTATTAATACGAATTATTAGTAAATAAATGTATTGTTATTCGTGTCAAAGGTTTCATTAAAGGGTCACTTCACCCATTTGCATTAAGCTTTGTATCTTTAGAAACCCAGTCATATTTTTGAATGGTCATGGTTTTTTCCCTTATTTTCCGCTGAGATGGAAGAAATAAGGATTTAAGTGTTTAACTTCCTGCTTATCGTGACGTAAAAATCGTCATTTTGCAGTCCACGGACATCAAGTTTTAAATAGTAAATGTCTGGATGTTCTTACTTTTGTCTTTGGCAGGCTCTTTCTTGATCTTCTTAGTGAGTCTAGCAGTCAGTCCAATCTCAGAGCCATCAGCAGCTATGTCTGCTTCATCATCAAACTCCATCTTCATCACAACACCAACCTCTTTCTAAAAAATACACAATATTCCCTCAGGATCAGCTAAACTTATAAGATGTTGGATTATGAAAAACACAGACAATGTAAAACAGTCCCAAACAAATGAGCATTCCTGAAGGATCATGAAACACTGAAGACTAGAGTAGTAGAGAAATGGCTACTGAAAATTAACCTTTGCCATCACAGGAATAGGTATTAAAAATATATTTAATTATATTGTAACTACACCATATCAGTGCATTCTTTTTTAGTGATGGTGACCATTCAGGTATTCTAACAAAAACCATTTTATGCACTCATGCAATCTCATTCTGTACCTTTGCAGCTTTGCCTTGTTTGGCTCCCTCCTTCTTAATGGCCTGAACCTTCATAGTGCTGGTGATGCGGGGGATGACACGGCGGCCTTGCGGTGTGGGCATTGTCTCGTTCTTTACCTTCACCACTTTTGATTTGCCCACTTTACCTTTTACCTGAGGTATCGCAGTCTGTGTCTCCATCTCCTTCTGTTCTACACGCTATTTACATAAACAGATAACGGATTACTTAAAATCACTAATCTCATCTATAGTATTCTATAATATCTATACTATCAACACAATCTATACATTGAAATACTAATTTTGAAAACTTGAAGTAGGGCTGCACGATTAATCGCACGATGTTATGCGCATCTAATCAGTAAAGCCGGTTCCTTGATTAGTAGTAAATCACCTTCACCTGCTTTCAGATGGAGCGGCATTTACTACAAAGAGCCGTAATTAACTGACAAGCTGAGCCATATCACATTAAATATCGTTGGCGATATGTCCTCGATTTTAACGCGATTTGGCTCAGCTTGTCGGTGATCTATGGCTCTTTGTAGTAAATGCCGCTCCATCTGAAAGCAGGTGAAGGTGATTTACTACTAATCAAGGAACCGGCTTTACTGATTAGATGCGCATAACATCGTGCGATTAATCGTGCAGCCCTAACTTGAAGGCCTGATTTTTATGAAATGACAAATTATCTCTACTATTTACAAAGTAAGTGTCATTTTAGATAAAGGATACACCAAATGTTTTTACATACACGTAAAGTGAAATGATCATCTCATTTACCTCCAGCTCCTCAGTAAAAGCTGCCAGATCTTCTTTCCACAGATCTGAGGGCATCTTCACCTTGAGCGTGTTTAACTCAGTCATCTTAGAACAAAAGCGTGAGAACCTTTTTAAACTCCACTGCTATACTAAATCACCAGCTCGGTTTTCATCCATCACAGACTCATAGTCACCTTAGCATCTCTCTGTCTGCAGAGCTCATCTTTCTTTTCTTTGGTCAGGAACCACATGGGCATGCTGAGAAGATAGTTATAATCAGGGCCAGACTTATCTTCCTCTTTCTCCTCATCCTCCCCAGCAGAGTCCACAACAACATCCTACCAAACAATAAAAATTGATGTGATGCAGGTTACAGTCAAAGAAAACAAAAGCTTGATTTAAC
Source organism: Cyprinella venusta (assembly GCA_038021265.1). NCBI lineage: Eukaryota > Metazoa > Chordata > Actinopteri > Cypriniformes > Leuciscidae > Cyprinella > Cyprinella venusta. The sequence goes on along the minus strand of CM075877.1, from coordinate 9,710,378 downwards.
ACAAGGCAGTTGCTGTGCGTACCTTCTCCTGAGCCTCTTTCCATGCCTTAACAGGGTCAGAATCATAGCCCATCTGCTGAAGCATGCGGATCAGCTCCTTCTTAGGTTTATTTTCTAAAAATAAGGAGAAGCATCATAAAGCATCTAAAAAATATGCTAATTAAATTAAAAATTGAAGTATAGAGATTCAAAAGTAACTTTATTAACATGTGATTTGACATTTAATTAGACAAACTCATTTCCCCAATATTTACACCATCACAATGCATATCCATGTCCTCATGTACCATCACAAGATTGTCATGCTTTTATTCAGCAACAAAGCAATAAAAGATTTTTTTTAAAGTGCACCTATTATGCCCCTTTTTACAAGATGTAATATTGGTCTCAGGTGTCCCCAGAATGTATTTGTGAAGTTTCAGCTCAAAATACCCCACAGTTAATTTATTATAATATAATTTATTATTTGAAAATGTCATTTTTGGGGCCTGTTTAAAAATTGGTGTACACGACCTTAAATGCAAATGAGCTGCAAATCCCCGCCCTGCCTTTGGATGAGGGCGTAACTTGATACCTATGGTAGTCGGTCTAAGCAGAAGGGCTGAGAGAGCAAGAGAGACCCGCTGTTTTGAATGTCATTCAGCGTACGTTTGAATCGGAATATATAAATAGTCTCTGATCATACCCAGATGACGAAGAGCCTCCGGCAGAATAAACACAATTGAGAATGGACCAGTACGTCTTGGTATGGTTATTTGATACATTTATGTACTTATAGAGTTGTAATCGCGTCCCCATTGAAATTATGGATGTGCAACACACACACAGACACACACACAAACACTAACGTTGGTGCAATTTTTTTAAACTACATACACATTCTGTGATAAAGTTTGTACAAGCGAAATTACATTTAAGCGAGGGACCTGTTGCGTCATGTTTACATTACTTGTCATACAGATGCTTCTGAGGCAAATATGGGAAGATGTACAGAACAACACATATGCAGTTTTTAATACAATATTAGAGCTGGGTTTCGATTCAAATTTCAAGAATCAACTCGATACCGATTCAGAAGATCTTGAATCGATTATCATTATTCGATCCGATCTTCGAGATTTAGATAATTGTTTTTGAAAAAAAGCATTTTTTTCCGGCTGTTATACCTGAATTACAGGACTGTAGTTATGCAACATATTGATACTATTATTAAAGACATTCAACTGCAAATTAATGTAGTATTGATTGTTGTAAAGAACAATCCCCCTTCCGTGTTGATACAACTGCTTTCACAAACTTGCACTGGTGTAGACGACAGGGGACACAGCAGGAGGATTGCAAGTAACCGCAGGAACCGTGATATTAACGTTTTTTATAAGGCTATACCCTTCTTGTTTTGAACTTCATGCATGTGTATTGAATGTTAAACAAGTTCATAATGATAACGAGACTGTTTATCGTGGTGATGTGTAGCCTACAGAGGCTTCGCACAGACAGTGAATGAAAGATCGGCAGAGCACGTGCGATTACCTGCGTCTGTCCTTGAAGTCATATATGTATTCGTGGAAAGGTTGCCAGGTCAAAGGAACGCGAAATAGTTGTCGAATCATCTTTTTAACGTTCACGTTATGGGTATTTAGCATAAATGCGCATCAGCGCTGGTCAGCATCCCACAACGCCAGGAAGCCGCAGGGAAAAAAAAAAAAAAACAATGAGTCACGCATTGAATCAATGCCATATAATAATGAGGCATCAGCTTCAGCGTTGCCCATGCGACGCATAGCTGCTCAACTGAGCCTTGACAAGTGGAACTCAAAGTTAAAAATAATTAATGTGCGCGCTGAATGAAAGCTTTCAATGCGCACATAGGGATCAGTCGCGGCAAGTTAAAGTTCACAGGGAAAATGTAAGCCTATTAATAAATCGATTCTCTGAGGATCGATCTTTAGAAATTAACATGAAAATCGATTCTGAATTGGTGAATCGATTTAACACAGCCCTATACAATATCTTTAAAAATATATATATTTATAAACGTGTGGTTAAACATTATACAAATAAGGTCTAAATTATATACACAGGCATCTTACAATGTCAACAACTTTAGACGCATTTGTTGTTGAATTGGCTGACAGACTGAAATGACAGACTGAATTTGCTCAAAAATCATAAAATATGCTTACTGGAGGTGACATTGGATCGCAAACAGTAGACGACGATCCACACTTGAGGATTAACTTTTAAGCCACAACAACAGGATTAACCCACAAGTCCACTACAGAACACTTATGTTCCCAAGAGACATTACCGACTGTCGTTGAAACAATGGAGGGTGGTGTACAGATCACCGAGGGCGGGGTCTATGCCACAACCACACTGTCAATCAAACCCCTTGCTCAATTCTACGTCACAAAGCGCTGAATCTTAGAACAGCTCGTTCTGAGACAGTGCATTTGATTTATTGAGATTGTAAAAAAAAAAAAAAAACACTGGGTGGATTTTTATCTTTCTAGGGTGGTTTTGCTCACACACTGCCAACACATGTTCAAATGTGAACATGTTCAAACAACATGTAAAAGTGAATTTTCCATAATAGAAGCCCTTTAAAATAAAGTAGGACTGCACGATTTAAGTGTATTTTTGCTCATAAAGGCTCCAGATTTGATGTGCTTGTTTGTATGGTTGCACGATTTAGCCAAAAATAGTCTTATATATTTTGTATAAAAAATAGATTATAGTCAAAGTGTCATTTTAAAATTGACTGCCTATTTATTTTTGGTCTACCGTCTCTAACGGCTCACTGTAAATCACTTCTACAGACCAGTCTGTGTGTTATGCGCATTCTGCTGGTTAATATGCTATCCTCTTCCTTCCCCCTCACCCGCCTTCATTGCTTTGATATGAAAAACTGCGAAGGCAGGTGATGGTGCTTTCACACTGGGCTCGATGTGCTGCGGTCCAAGCCAGAGCGCGATTGTTGCATGAATCTTATACATCTTGCACAGCACATGATAGAAAACCGAGCGCGGGTCTTTCTTTTTTTAAATGAATTCTGGGCTATTATGCGCAGCTGAGTGAACAAATGCTTGTCGCATACAGTAGGTGGACAACCAAAATGACACTTACCAGCAAAAATAAACCAGCCATATTTCAGAGTCGGCGAAATGACCACCAGGTGGCGCAAAGGGACATTTAGCGAAAGCAAAACGTAATTATGTAAAAGTAGCCTAAACTTTAAATAGAATATAGCTTTAACTAGAATTAATTTTTTAGGCTATAGGAGAACATTATATTAATCAAAAGTTAAAATAGGCCTATCTCGCAGTCAGCGAAAATAAAGTGGAGTGAAGAGCGCTTCTCTCGCGTGCTGAACAACCGAATTTCTGGGCCTTTGTCATTGAGAAAAGTCGTGGTCGAGTGGTAGAACTTTGGTACAATCATTTTGATGACACTGTTTCAAATCCCGCATAAAAATGTATTAAAATTACCTTGCATTTCTATTTTACATTAAGGAACAAATCTCTTCCAACAGATTGACTGAATTTAGCTAAATCTTCAAAAGTAGTTATGTTAAAAAAAAGAAAATAAAACTTAATGGGATTCCATGTAGATTTAAAAATAATAATAATGCATAACCAAGCTAAGCAAGTTGCGATTTCCCGGTGGGGTATTTCCCCCTCCACAGTAATCAATGCTATAATTCACCTAAATATACAATATCAAATATGTGTATATATATTTTTTAAAATATGCAACACGCATGTTTAAACAACAAATAGCCTAATAAAATCTGAACCAGCGCTTCTGCTCCTGTACTGAGACATAACATGCAGTGTGCGTTTCAGTTTCAGTGGCCTTAATATTGTTCGAAAAACGTGGTGGTGCTCACTTGAATTTATTTTTCTCATCACAGCTAGAATAAAATCATATTTTAAAACTGTAAGAGGTCTCCTTTTTCATGTAAAGTAGCCCAGGCCTACATTCACAATAGGCATAATGACAAGTTTTCTTGCTCATTAGAGCGAACACATGGCTGAGTGGTAGAACATAGGCCTACAGTTCTACCATTACATAGACATGGGTTCGAAGCTTGTTCAAACCTGGATTACAGTAGTTGTATTTTATATTTAGGCAATTAATGCAGAAAGATTTGTTCTAAAACTCTGTTACACCATTTAGTTTTTTTGCTTATATTTCTAAAATAAAATTACCATGCATTTCTATTTTACACTAAGGAACAAATCTCTTCCAAAAGATTGACTGAATTTACATCTTGAAAAGCAGTTATGTAAAAAGTATAGAAAATAAAACTTAATGGGGTTCCATGTAGAATTAAAAAAAAAAACATCCCCACTCTACAGTAATCAATGATATAATTAGCCTAAATAGACCATATCAAATATATATACTGCCGTGCAAAGGCAAAAGACCTTAACTTCAATTTTGGTCAAAATGAGTTATTGTCATATTTGGAACAATAGACATCAGTTTTATCATGTGGATAAATATCTTGTGACAATTTTGTTCTTTTCTGCTAAAAATAAGATGATGTTTTTGCCATAACTTCAAAAAGCAGAGGGAAAGCAAAGGCAGAAGACCTTAATATCAGTTACTGTCTTTTGGCTTTGTACCGCTGCACTCTAGAACGCCAATATTACGATACGGTTGAAGTTAAGGCACTCTGCCTTTGTTTTACCCACCATCAACGCGTTCCAGCGCTGAAGTTACGGCGTTATGCCTATATATAATTGAAGCGCTTTTGCCACATGCATTAAATAAAGTCAAAATAAAATGATACCGCTGTTGCAGTGGTACTATTAACTAGTACTAGTAGTAGGTCTACAAGTTTTCTCGTGCCATACAGGGTGACAATCTGACAGTCCACTCACTGACAGAAAACAACGCTAAAACACGCCTCACGAGTCACGACACACCTTCCCTGGCGAGGAGAAAAGAAAAGAAAACATTCCCACACACAAACCAACCCAGCAAATATAAAAGATCGCAGCTTACCTTAAAAAAAAAACATGGTCAAAATCCATGGAAAACAACATCCATTGAGAAGACAAATCCATTGTTTAAATCCATCATGTGCCGGTTGGCTCGCCTAATCTATCAAAGTGCAAAGTTGTCCGGAGCTTTACATTTAATTTTAAGTGTCGCTGTGGGTAGCTAGTAGGGTAACCAGAAGTCCCGTTTACACCAACCACTATGAAATTGTCCCAGCTAAACAGTAAAGCTAAAGCTAAAAGTCACAAAGTAGCTAGCACTGTCACTCTGCTGTTGTCGGAAAAAGAACAGACGTGAATTAAAGGTTGCGTTTACTTAAAACTGGTAAAACTCGTGGTGCATTCATAGTTGTTGTAAAATATCTCTTCTGTTTTTGTTGTTTAACTTATATTCATAGCTTTAAAATGTGAGAATTATTTCATATAAATTATTTTAAATGAATGATATTTTATAACTCAAACTAACATTTAATGTACAAATTGCACCAGTATTACATTTGACTAAAAATAAGACTGTCTTATTTATGTTTTATATGTCCTATGTACTAAATAAATTTCCATTCTGTCCAGAAAAAAATTTATTAAAACTAAAGTTAAAATTAAAGTTTTAAAATGATCCAATAATAGGCCTAGCCCTCTCATTTTTTTTAATATTCTATTGATGTAAAATTAATCATTACTTGACAGAACTTACTAAATGTTATTGTCATGCTTTCATTGTTATAACAGAAATGTTTGTATAGAGTGATAAAAGTCAAAATGGTCAATAAATTATAAGTTAAGGTATTTTGCCTTTGTATGACCCATTATTGTTTTGCAGATAATGCAAAGGCAGAATACATTAACTTCCGAATAAAGGTCAAGGGTCAAGTTTGAGCTCAAAATTTTTTTATGTAGATAAATATATTCATTATGACAACTACTTGGCAAATTTTCAGTGTCCTACCTATCATACAATTGGCTGGACAACAAAAAAACTTTAAACTCATTTTTCTCAGTTTCACACTCTGGCGAGTTAAGGTCTTTTGCCTTTGTAGGGCAGTATAGCCTATGTATATATTTATTTATTTTTAAATATGCAACACGCATGTTTAAACAACAAATAATAAAATCGGAACCAGCGCTTCTGCTCCTGTATTGAGAGATGTCAGTTTCAGTTTCAGTGGCCTTAAAACATTGATTCACAGCTTTTTAAAATGTCACGAATTGTTTTGATGTGGTTTTGAACTAAATATTGAGGTTTATAATTGAGTATTTTTTGACACCACGCCCAGTGTAGGCCTATTCTAAAATCAGGTTTTATTCTGGCATTAATTGTGTTCAACAAACGCGGTGGTGCTCACTTGAATCTATTTTTCTCATAACAGCTAACATAAAATCATCTTTTAAAACTGTAAAAGGTGTAGACTACTTTTTCATGTAAAGTAGGCTTACACTCACAATAGGTTAACGACAAAACGTTTTCCTGCTCATTTGAGCAAATACTCACTGCAGAAACATATGTTTGGGCATTTCTCCGTAAGTGAACACATGGCCGAGTGGTAGAATTTACGGTTGGAACATGGATAACTGTAGTTAAATTTTATATTTAGGTATTTATGCAGAAATATTTGTCTAGTTCTAAAACTGTTAGACCATTTAGTTTGTTTTTTTTGCTTGTATTTATAAATATATATATATATATATATATATATATATATATATATATATATATATACACACACTGTATATTTCCATTTTACACTAAGGAAGGAACAAAATAGTATCCAACAGAATGACTTCTTTACATCTATAATAATACCAAAGAACTCCTCATATATATATATATATATATATATATATATATATATATATATATATATATATATATATATATTACACACACACACTTTTTTTAAACAACATAGAACCCAAATGCAAAAAAAGTAGAAAAATCCAACCTTTTATTTAAGTACATTACTTTGGTGGTTAAAAAAAAAAAAAAAAAAAAAAAATTAGAGAAAGAAAACTTCAAATCATGTGTCCCACAATTATTGGCACCCCTAACAATTCCGCTGAAAAATGTAATTGATTTTTTTTTTTAAATATATTTTCTGTAGCTGCTAAAGTTGGTCAGGATATCTAGGAACTTTTAATTAGTAATTCATGACTTCCTCTTTGCCTGGGGTATAAATATAATAAAAAGATAAAAAAGGCTTCGAGATATGTTTGGTAATTTTTACCTGAATTAATTTAAAGTTAATTTGCTATATTTCAGATCAATATATTTGTTTCCCTTAATTTTAATTAACCATAACTGTATTCTCATCGGAATTATAAATAATTCTGTATAAAATAATACTACAAACTAGGGCTGTCAAAATAACGCGTTAATTTCAATTAATTAATCTGAGAAAAACTAACGCATAAAAAAAAATAACGCAGATTAATCAATTCCGTATTGACCTTTGACCAGAAGCCGTTCTAACCACCATTCAACTGTAAAATAGAGGAGGGAGACGAGAACGCGCTGCCTGGATCATTGATTGGAACATTTAAAAAAAAACCTTGATGCCTGATGATGGAAGTATTGATAAAAATAAAGTCATCTGCAATATCTGCCGCCAGGAATTTGCATATCACCGGAGTTCGTCAACTCTACGACATCGAGTTGAGCTTCCAGCGGTTAATGTATTGAGGTACGACACGACCTAGCACGTCCCTGTCTATGAGCACGTCCCGTGATACAAACTCTAGCGGTCAATGTCATCTTCAAACTTAAACCACTGGAGCAAACTCTGACGCGCAAACTTAACAAATCTGCGTGCGTGTGCGCGAGTGAGTGAGTGTGTGTCTGAGAGAAAGCGTGTGTGAGACTAATGCGAGAGTGTGTGTGTGTGTGTGTGTGTGTGTTAACAGTGACTGGCTGAAGGATAAATAGCTGCCTCATGTGTCTGGCAACAAATTAAAAATTGTTGTTTTGTTTTTTTTTGTGTGAAATGTGGTAAAAGGGGCTGATTTTTTTTTATTGAAGGTTTATGTTCAACTGCACAAAATAGCCCTGGAATTGATATTGCACTATGTTAAACTTTTGGTCTCTTGCCTGAGTTTTTTCATGGCACGTAACAAGACAAGAGAAATAGTGTTGACATTTGAGGGGAGTGTTAATTTATTCATTGTGTCCCCTTGGTCGCTGTGGTCTGAGATGCCTTGTACAGTGAAAAATATTTTTTGAATTTAATTTATTTCCTCATATTATTATTATTATTAGGTTATATTGTTGATTGCTATGGACATTATTTGAACAGTGAAAATAGTAATAAAAGAGTTGATGGTGTGAAATGTCACTAATGCTGATTCGAAATATTTAAAATACTTTCACTGCAAAAATGATGTATGCGATTAATTTAGATTAATTAATCACAGAGTATGTAATTAATCAGATTAAAATTTTCAATCGATTGACAGCCCTACTACAAACACTTAAAAATAAACAGATTAGTGCTGTTTTGAGGACAAGAAATTAAAACCAATGCAATATGATGAATGTCCAAAAGATGGAACTCTGTAACAGCCACCCAGTGTTCATGACATGTTGATATGCCTTTAAGATGACTTCTTCTATGGCATTCGTTATTGTATGAATAATATTATGTGAGCGCGCACGCTCAGCGAGAGTGAGAATGCCCGCGCAAAGAGGAAGATAACCGATCTATCGCGGGCTGTTGCTTATAATGCGTTTACTTCCACTGATTTGTAGCGTTTTACAGAGTGTTTTCTTTAACCTGTTAACATCCGCTCTTTCAACATGTATGTGAAGAGTGTGCTTAACTGAAAGAAAGCAACTAAAGGACTCGTGAAACTACCAGTTCGTTTGCACTGTCTTTCCTATTCTTCATCTGGGCAGACGTTACAACACACGGACTGTTTCAAACAGGGATTGGATACATATGTTTTGCTTTTAAAACTGTTTTAATGCGAGTAGAGGCCTACACAAATATAAGTAAAGTTGGATGATGGATCAAAATGACGAATGTTTTTATGTCTCCACTGTTTGATCGCGCCCTTGTCTCTGGGCACCTTATGTCACTGTGTTTACCAACTGAAAAGGGGTCTATAGCTCTTCTACATATAGCTAGATTCATATATATTTTTTTTCCAGAGCATTTAGTTGGCATGTTTGTTTGAAGGACAGAATTGGGCAGGATGTGGGTGTGTTTTGTCAATCAATAAAACAAAAATCAGATTAATCGCAGAAATCAACCAACTAATTGATTATCACAATAATCGTTAGTTGCAGCCACAGTTAAACCAAGCTTTTATAATGGAAATCTGCAGTCTCCTGTAGTCAAAAAAATAAAAGCACTTCTCTACAGTCAGTTTATAAGAACCGGCAGTTTCACTATATAAAGAGTTTTACTCTGAAACTTGCTCTATCCTGTTAATGAGTGCTCCATTTGCATATGTTGTGAAAGAAAAAAGAAAACAAAGCATGTCTCACCAATGACCAGCGTGCCCTGGATCTTTTCCAGAATAAATCGGGCCTGGTTGGAGAGCCTGGCACTTTCAGCTCCCAGCATTCCAAGCAGCCAGTCTTTCCTGAGGACATAATACTTCATTCTGAGCTCAAAGAAATCCTTCAAGATCTCCTGAACAGACTCGTACTTCTTCAGACTGCCCACATGATCAAATAACACCTGTAAGAGACGGACAACAGTAGATGATTTCAGGGTTAGGTGAAAAACTGATCCATGCTATGAGGTGTAAGATGTGGTGCGTGTCGTTCACCATGGAGTTACAGGTGAGCAGGCTCTGTAACTTGAAGACTTTGTGTAGTCCAGCTGCCTCCGCCTCTCTCAGTCGCTCTTCTGTCATCTTAATGACAAAGCGCACTGTGGTGTCTGTATGATACTCCTTATAGTCTGTGATCAGAGGTGGAACCTTCTCGGAGCCATTCAGCATCACCTCCAACACATTCTCCTTATAGATCTGAGAGGTGTAATTAACCATTTATTACAAAGAAAAAGCTATTTTAGCAACAATTTTAGTTGCTAAAATAACTGGGATCACTTTCTGCTTAATATTCTGTATCACCAAGCTTTACATCACATTTGAGAAGTTAAACAATTTGCTGATTAAAAATTTAATTTATAAACAGCCACACACACTAAATGAGGGTAAATATCAACATTTGAGTAAGGAAGCATGCATTACATTTGATATAGCTTTAATTCAGTCATATAACTAAAGCAAGTATAAGAACAGATCACACACCTGTGTCCAGGTTTTGATTGGCAGCTCAGTGATCTCAATGGTAGTGGAGTCAATGATGGCCACTTCTCCATTATTAACATACTGATTCTTCACCAGTTCATCAATGGTGCCCTTGAACCCCTTATAGCTGGGGAGCTATACATAAAAGGAGTGGGCATAAGAGGAGTGTTATGTTAAAGGGGTCATCAACTGGCTTTTTAAATTTTTTTATATTGTTGTCTGAGGTCAACTTTTGACGTTTGCTTGGTTTTTACATTAAAACCATCAAAATGAATAAGTAATAGGCTATTTTCTACCCTAGCTCAAAAACGCTCTGTTTTTATGGGCATCACGCATTGAAGACTTGGAAGTAAACACCCACTGCTGTGAGTGGATAACAGTTTTTGCATATTATGAGTTTCACTCGTCAGCGCATATTTATTGCTCGGTAGCTCGATCCGGTTTGACATCACAAGTAGTGCTGTGTTGAAAAAAATCGATTCACCGATTCTGAATCGATTTTCATATTAATTTCTAAAGATCGATTTGTAGCTCAGAGAATCGATTTATTAATAGGCCATTTTCCCTGTGAACTTTAACTTGCCGCGAGTGATCCCTATGTGCGCATTGAAAGCTTTCACTCAGCGCACACATTGTTACGACAATGGACTTTGATTCATTAAACCGTTCATTCAACGAACACGTTCAAAAAAGCAGATTCATTAAAATAGATGTAATGAAACAACTTCAAGGTGTTAATTATTTTTACCTTTGAGTTCCACTTAAGGCTCAGCTGAGCAGCAATGCGTCGCATGGGCAAATGGCGTTGATTCAATTGAGTCACTGATTTTATTTCCTCGCGGTTTCCTCGTGCTGTGGGATGCTGATCAGCGCTGCTGCTGACACGCATTTATGGTAAATACCCGTAACGTGAACGTTAAAAGGATGATTCGACAACTATTTCGCGTTCCTTTGACACGGCACGGCAAGCTTTTCGCTAATATATATGACTTCAAAGACAGACGCAGGTAATCGCACGCGAAGCTTTCATTCACTGTCTGTGTGAAGCCTCTGTAGTAGGCTACACATCACCACGATAAACAGTCTTGTTATCATTATGAACTTGTCTAACATTCAATACACATGCATGAAGTTCAAAATAAGAAGGGTATAGCCTTATAAAAAACGTTATCACGGTTCCTGCGGTTACGCGGGGATTGTTCTTTACAACAAATATAGGCTACTAATTTGCAGTTGAATGTCTATAATAAATTATTACAGTACTGTAGTTATGCAACATATTGATACTATTATTATAATAGTATCAATATGTTGCATAACTACAGTCCTGTAATTCAGGTAACAGCTGGAAAAAAATGCTTTTTTTCAAAAACAAATATCTAAATCTCAAAGATCGGATCGAATCGGATCGAATCGAATAATGATAATCGATTCAAGATCTTGAGAATCGGAATCGATTCTTGAAATTTGAATCGAAACAGCTCTAATCACAAGGTAGGCCTATGTTATTTAGCTATGCGTGTAAGGGGCGAATTGGTGGGTGGGGCTAAATAAGCCGTGTTGAAGTAGGCGTTGATCTTCTGCAGGAGTGGTGTTTTATCCTCTTTGATGTCATAGATCCCCACTTTGAAAAACTAGTCATTTGCTGAGCCTGGTGTCAAAAAAAGCTTTTATTTAACTTACAGGATATTCTTATAATATGATGACCTCTTAGATGTCAGAAGCTCAAGGAAAATTAGATTTTTAAGTTCATCACCCCTTTAATCAATGCTGGTTTGGAACAATACACATTATGAAAATCACTATACATTTATAATAAAGACATTAAATTTATTTTACCATGGGAAGTGGCTCTTCTCCATTGAGCAGGCGGTGAATATTGTTGATGATCTCTCGTAGATTAAAATTGGGGATGCGGCTGGCCCATCCTGTGCCGATGCCCTCACCTCCATTAGCCAGCACCAGAGGGATGATGGGAATGTACCACTCTGGCTCCACTCGCAAATTGTCATCATAGTTATACTTCAACAGGTTATCATCCACAGCAGGGAACAGTAGACGAGCGAGCGGACTAAGAAGAGATATTTACTTCAATGGTAATGCATTTTTAATTAGTTAACATTAAAATCTTATATTCAATGCAAATTGTATGCCAAAATTTAAAGTTTAAATTGGTCAAGCTAAAAAAAAAGAAAGAACGAAGAAAAGGGGACTCCATAGATTCCATATTGGTTTCAATGCGGCCCAAAATAGTAGCTGCCCATATAGTTAGTTAGAACATCAAGACAGCTCACTGGGTTCTAGTACAGAGCCAAAATCACTGGCTATGTGTCTGTGTACCTGAGCATGGTAAAGATGTATCTGGGGCTGGCAGAGTCTTTGCCTCCATGCAGACGTGTGCCAAACTGACCCAGAGGCTGAAGCAGGTTCAAGTTATTACTGCCCACAAAGTTCTGAGCAAGACCCACAATGGTCATCATCAGAGAGACCTGAGGAAGAAAAAACATTTAAATAAGAGGAAAATAACTTGGGCAATGCTAACTAGCTAAACCTTGATCAGTTAATACTAGGCAAATTAACTTCTGTTTGTATACCGATTTAAACTCCTATGGACTGTTGGATCGTGTGAAATTTACCAGGTTAATTGGCTTAAAGGCACTCTATGCAAGATCTGTACCTTAATATAAAAGCTTCAAAGTCGTTTTGGTGGTTAACAAAGTCATAATAGGGCAAATCATCCTGGTAGTGAAGCTTGGGGGGGACGCCGCCGGAAAAACCAGCCATGCAAGTTTGAGAGTGGCGCCCCTGACACCATAGATATCTATATAAAGGCTAGATATGTTGTCCACACTGCTGGCCAATGGAGGTCGACGTCTGCACCTGGCGGCCATCTTGTCACAGGTAGCTTGCTCACTCGTAGCATTGTGTTAATGGTACATGTACTATTTAAATGACCATAACTTGCTCAATTTTCTACCCATTTTCAAATGGTTGGGTTTGTTATAAAGGTCAGAGATGTAGTCATGACACTGCATACTTATGAATAAAAAGTGTATAAATAAATAATCATCCAGATAATTATAGCCACGTTAATAACGTTTGTAAGAAACCAAACCGTTTGTGAATCCATCAAGATTTCAACAAGATAGAGTATTTGTGTTCGTGCTGACCACTCATCTTACATCAGCTTGTCTGTGACCGGTGATGACGATGGAAACTCCGCCGTAACACATCTAGCCTTTATATACATATCTATGCCTGACACAGCTCGTGAGAATCACGAAATGGTTTACGGCAACGACGTCACAAGCATCAACATACTGTATAAAGCTACTTTCGCGCATCCAAGGAGTTGTTTACACCTGGTCACTTCATGCGTTTTCTCAGATCGGATAGCTATCTGATTTATCAAAACGATTCCATTTACACCTGGTCACATAAATGTGTTTTTGCGAAACGGATATAAATCCGATCCTCAATTCAGGCGCTATATGCAGATTTAATGATCTGCATATAGCAGATCATCACCGAAAGCAACAGATATGAGCCGAATTTGATCATCGACTAGTTTCAAAATCAGCAAAGACAGCAATAAGAGAGCGGCAACAGTCCTGGTAAGATAATTTAGTTTCTTTAGGCTACTATTATGGTAGTGTTAATCGTCTGCGTCTTACTTTCATTTTCATTTGCGATAAGATTGCAGCGCGTTGGCTTGATAGGCGTTCAGAGGTGATGCATGTCGCAGTAGCGTCGTCATATCTGACTAAAATAACATGACATATAGCCTATAATACGCTCTCACACCTTTATTTTTTAGCATTTTTGGGAGGAGTAACATTTACATATGTGGTTTCAACAACCAGATGCATTTACACGTCCGGTTTCGTCTGGAATGCGGCCCAGACCACCTCCTGATGTGGTTTGAGCGATCGGATTCTAATCCGATTCTAATCTCTTATTTATAAACTTGTTTGTATTTGTATATTGTATGTTGCTGCGCTGGCTTTTGGTATGTCATTTTTTACAGTGCTGTTCATTCATCCGTTGTTGATAATTAGACCAGTTCAATAATTCTCACATATGACTTGCTAGCTTTTCGATTTTAACTCTTTCCCCGCCAGCGTTTTTAAAAAAAGTTGCCAGCCACCGCCAGGGTTTTTGACGATTTTTGCTAAATTTCAATGGCCCGTTAAATATTTTCTTCCATGAATATATGAAGAAGCTATATATCAAAATAAAGATCTGAGCCTCTGCTTTTAGACAAAAAAAACTATTTTATTTTATCTTCATTTGTTCTTTTTTTATTGCCACTTGAACGGATGTAGGTTTTGTCAAAAACACAACATTTTGTACAAAAAACAGAGAAAAAGGCATTTTTATCAAACAAGTGCATTTTCAAGCAGAATACATTCAGATGTTGTATTCTTCATATATAAAACTTTCCAAAATAAATTTAAAAAATAAATAAATGTAAAATATATCAAATTTAGGCACTGTAATTTGCTTTTGAGTGGTAAACAGAGTAACATTTCCCAGGATGTAAGGGGACACCACAAGTCAAGTCACATTTATTTATATAGTGCTTTTCACAATACAGATTGCATCAAAGCAACAATGATAACATGAAAGAAGTACAACACAGATCGATAATATTGTTAAATATTAAATATTAAATAACCCCAACTAAGCAAGCCAAAAGCACCACAACTTTTGCAGTCTCCTTCCGCAACCCCTTACGTACACAAACTCTGCATGCACAACATGCATGCAACATGCATGCATCTCTCTCACTCACTACGTCGTCCCGATCAGATTCAGAATTATCAAATAGTGATCGGACTCCGAGACCATCAACACCTCCAGCACTTGATCAGCCATGCCATATACCTCTGCATTTGTCTTATACATATCTGATATTATTGATATTTTGAGCTACATTCTCACAACTCCACTTCACGTTTGAGACGCGATTGCAATCTGTTTCTTTGACCAAAGAGTTGCGTACTCTTTCAGAGCATGTGCGCGGGCCTTCTTTACCGTATACCACCTAAAACACGGAAACCCGGAAAATTCCGTGTTTGGCGGGGATGCGTTTTTTCTTGAAACACGGAAAATTCCGTGTTTGGCGGGGAAAGAGTTAAGCAGACTTCCTAAAAAACAGTCGTTTCTCTTAGTCTTGTTGTTTTTTTTTTCGTTATGTTTTATAGCCGAGCTTGCCACAAGATCTAGTTTGCCAGCTGAACACATGTGTTGTGATGTGTATTTATCACGTAACTTTAGTCCTGTGTCTGGTTCGGATTTCTTATGGCGTGCGTAAGTTACTGTTATATAAAGTTTATCTAACTAACAATGCACTTCCCCACTGTAACTTCAAATTGTGTTGATTATGAATTAATCAAATCTTGACTCTGTTGATGTTGATTCTTGCGATTATCATGAGGACATCGTCAATATCTCACATAATTATTAGGACATATTATTCTGCCCTTTAGCTCAAACGCTTTGCTTGAGTATGCAGTCAGATAACGCCTCCCAAAGACAACAGACACAGGGATTGTTTCCAAGGTTTACTGTTGCCCAAGTAATAACGTAAAACTGTAAAAATACAGAATCCTAAATGTACAGTACGGAGTAAATTACATATTTCACATTAACACTACAAAGGCTTTACATTGCATATAGTAGTTAGCAACTATAACAGAAACAGATTGTGCATTTACAAAACAAAGGAAAACTAAATTGACTATATAAGCTTATGGATATAAGATATAGCAATTAAATATGCATAGGAATTATAATGTAGCAACATCTACATTCCGAAAGTGCATTCAAAACAACTTAAATGAAGGAGCAGAAGTAGCCATGACCGCATGCTCTTCTTTGCTGCTGGGCTCACATTAATGATGTCATCAAATAAAGACTTAAACAATATTATATGCAGTACCCAACTTTGAGCAGAAGGGGTCACCTTACTACAACTTTATCAAATAAATGCAGAATGTTCATATAGAACAGCACACTCCCCGTCTGGTATTCAGAAAATACCAAACCTTACTTGAGTGTAAACCTGAACGGTTTATTCCGAATCTTCATGGAGGAGGAGTACTATTTCATTAATAGGTCTCAGAAACAGCTTGGGTCCGTCTTTCCCAATGATTTTTACTTGAACTTTCCGAACTCGCCCATCTTGGCTGGGGTAAGTTTCCGTTATGATGCCCAGGGGCCAATCGTTCCGTTTTGACTGAGAGTCCTTGAGCAGAACTATGCACCCTTTGGAAATGTTGGACTGTAGGTGTTTCCATTTTCGCCGATGCTGCAGGGTTGAAAGATACTGTTTACGTCATCTATCCCAGAAAGTGTTTGCAAGGCTTTGCACAGTACGCCACTGTTGTTTGTACAGATCAGGCTGGAGTCCCCAGGTGGAACTGAGCTAGTACCAGTCTTTTGGGTAAGTAATGTGGAAGGTGTTAGGATGAAAGGATCTGTTGGATCCGTAGACACAGGAATCAGTGGTCTGTTGTTTATAATGGCAGTACCTTCAGCCATGAAGGTGGAGAGTACCTCGTGCGTGAGTTTAGAGGATGACATCTGAAGAAGCATGGAGTCCAGAATTCTACGAGCAATGCCTATCATCCTCTCCCATGCACGACGAATGCGGAGGGTTGAAAGTCCATGTGCAGCCGTGATCTGACAGGAATTGTTTCACTGCCTTTTCATCAACATTGGAAGGAATTTGCAGGTCTTTACACGCTCCAATGAAATTGGTCCCTCTATCAGAGCGAATCTGTTTCACTGGACCCCGGATTGCCAGAAACCTCCTTAAAGCATTAATGAAACTGGATGTATCTAAGGACTCAATCACTTCTATGTGAATGGCTCTGACACTTAAGCATGTGAATAGCACCGCCCATCTTTTGCTTTCTGCCTCTTGTCCTACGAGCAGATACTGACCAGGGGCCAAACACATCTAGTCCCACGTGTGAAGGGAGGCTCTACGCTGAGCTGCTGTCAGCAGGCAGATCTGCCATCTTTTGAGTCTCGCAGCCCCTCCTGAGTCTGCGGCATACAACACAGGAATGGGTGAGACTGTTCACACGTCTTTTGACTCCTATTATCCAGTAGCCAGCAGATCTTATCGCTCCCTCCGTGAAGTGTCGGCCCTGATGATGTGTTGAAAGTGTTGTGTTAGAAGTAATGCTACATGGTTCCCATCAGGTATGAGGAGGGGTCTCTTTTCTTCAGAACCAAGATCTGCTTTGACCAGACGACCTCCGACCCTCAACAGTCCACTTTGATCAATGAAGGGATCTAGTTTTCGGAGTATGCTAGTTTTGGGAAGTGGTTTGTTCTGTTTGAGGCACTGCAACTCTTCAGCAAAGGTTTCCTGTTGTACTGCTCGTATGACAACTTCTGTGCTCTGAAGTATTGTGTCAGCACTAAGAGGAAGTTTGCAACAGTGCCATCCTTTGCATGTCTGAGGTGCGTCATTTTGACCCTTCTTATAGGAGCGTGCAATATGAATCAGCTTTCCAACAGCTCGGATCAGACGGCTCCAGTCCGAAAAGCGTTCAAAGCGGTTTGAGACAGTGGTATGCAACACTGTCACTTGTGGACGAACTTCTGAATCTCGATCAGGATCAACAAGTGCGAAGGATTCTCTAGGGACAGTCTCTGTTTTTGGATGATGCAAAAATGCTGGTCCACTGTAGAAGGTGATCTCATCGAATTTGACAGCAATCTCTGCAATAATGGTTTCCATCATGTTCACTGCCAAGACAGCTGCACAGAGTTCCAGACGAGGTATAGTGTGCTCTGGTTATGGCGCTAGCCTTGCTTTGCCTGTGATGAACCCCACATGACAGCTACTATCTGAATCAACTGTTTTGAGGTAAGCAACTGCTGCTATTACTTTCTCAGAAGCGTCTGAAAAAACACAGAGCTCCTTGAACTCGGAGCCTGACAACGATGTGGGCCCGTAGCTTCTTGGGACTTGTACATGTTGCAGTTCCTGCAGAGAATCTCTCCACTCCTCCCACACCTTTTGTTTGTTCTCAGGTAAAGGTGCATCCCAGTCAGCAGCATTTCCAGTTAATTCCCTCAGTAGTGCTTTGCCCTGAACTGTGATGGGGGCCACAAATCCTAGTGGGTCATACAAACTGTTTATAACTGACAGCAGTCCGCGCCTAGTGTAAGGCCTTCCATCCTTTTGGATGTGGAAGTTGAAACAGTCTGTGTCCAGATCCCACAGCAGGCCAAGACTGCGTTGCATAGGAAGTGAGCTAACACCTAAGTCCAGTTTTTTCATTGATTTGGCGTAATCCTCAGATGGGAATGCTCCTATAACCTCCTTGCTGTTTGAAGCAAGTTTATGCAACTTCAAGTTGGATCCAGCCAGCATGTCTTGTGTCCTTTTTAACAGGTCGATTGCCATCTCTGCAGAAGGTAAGGACTTCAATCCATCATCCATATAAAAGTCTTGCTCCACGAACTGTAGGGCATCTTGACCGAATTCCTCTTGTCCCTCTTGAGCTGCATGACGAAGACAGTAAATGGCCACTGCCGGAGAGGGACTGTTCCCAAATACGTGTACCTTCATACGATATTCTGTGACCTCGTTCTCTGGGTTATTTTCATTAAACCAGAGGAACCTGAGGTGGTTCCTGTCTGCAGGTCGCACTTTAAAGCAGTGGAACATTTGCTGTATATCCACCATAAAGGCAACAGGCTCTTTGCGAAACCGCATGAGGACACCAAGGAGGCTGTTGTTGAGGTCAGGACCCGTCAAGAGAACATTGTTCAGTGATGTCCCTTTGCATTGAGCGCTTGAGTCAAAGACCACTCGGATCTGGGATGGCTTTTTTGGATGGTACACAGGAAAAGAAGGTAGATACCAACACTGTTCATTGGGACCAACTGAAGGAGCAATCTCTGCATGATCATTTTGGAACAGCTTCTCCATAAAGGCAATAAAGTCTCTTTTCATTTCAGGCTTCTTCCTGAAAGACCGTAGGAGTGAATTGAAGCGTTCCACGGCTTGTTGACGATTGTTAGGAAGATATTGCCTTAGCTGCTTGAATGGGAGTGGGGCAACCCATGAATTTTCCTCGTCTTTATAGACTTCTCTATCCATGATCTGCAGAAAGAGTCTGTCCTCGATAGATGGGGCTGTTCTCTCGTCGTCTTTTGTTTTCTGAAATACATTCACATTCTGCTAGTCTTTGAGTCCGCTCCTTGATAAGGGACTTGGTGAATGACTCGCTTTGGGATCCATCCTTTACAGTGTAGTTGTTAGGACATGGGTGAAAGTATGTAGACTGGCCGTTTTCCATAATGTTGGTGTGGTAAGTTTGGATGAAAGTCGGTTTATGAAATTTCCCGAGGCACATGTCTCCGATGAATACCCACCCGAAGTCCAACTTTTGCGCAAAGCGAGCATTTGGTGGCCCATTCACTTGCTTATGGGCTTTGTGGACTCTGATCATATCTCTGCCTAACAGGAGAAGAATGGGAATATGATGATCGGGCTCTGGGATGTATCTTGCAAGATGTTTTAGGTGCCTGTGTTAACTAACTACTCCTGGAGTGGGGATTTCAGAGCGATTGTCTGGAATTTCGTTACACTCAAGTAGCACTGGTAAGGGTAAGACTTTGGGTGCTTCTCATTTCTTATTTGTGCATCCTCGTTTCCTTTCCTTGCGTCTCAGCTCCACCCCCTGTAGGACGCGAGGGAAGGAAGCAAGGAAAGGAAAGGAGGACAGAGGAATCGAATAAAAGCTTTTTTATTGGAATACTTGATCACTCGAGCGTCACTCCACAGTGTCATCAGCAGCGCTAAAAGGATCTGCCCTTATGTTGTTGAAGTTTGGTTATTTAATAAATTCATAATAAATAATAATAAAGATAGGCTATACTGTTGAAATATCTGAGATGTGTGGTTTATATAAACTGCAAAGGTAAAGTATAAATTAAAATGATTGTGACCGATGTGAAGGGGGAGGAGAATTTGCACGTGCGTCACGTTTAGTCAATATAACAGTTCCGCGTAGGATGCACCTGTGTATCCTCGCTTAAGACTCCTCGGGAAGCCTCCTATCTCCTCAATTCTCGACTCCTCACGGTGCAATTAGAGAATTGAGATGTCCTTCAAGATGGCTGAGCTCGATCGGTTTCCGGGTCATAGGAGGGAGGACGGAGGAGCGAGGAGACGAGGAGGGATATTGAGAAGCACCCTAAGCTTCCATCAAAGGATTCCACTTGAAAGCCTCGTGCTAACCTGCCTTCTGTTTCGACTGTGCCTGCGCATGTTTTGAGAGTGTATGCTACGTTACCCTCTGTAACGTCAAACAGATCGAAGAATTCTGATCTAGCGAGCGATCTGTTGCTTTGATCATCTAGTATCACATATGTTTTGAATGCCTTTTCTGGGTGGCCTTCAGGAAATACTTTCACGAGACATACCTTGGAGCATGAGCGTGGAAGTTGACCATCTCCACACACCTCTGTACAAGCTGAGGAAACCTCAGATTCCACTGGTACGTCCTCACTCACTTTGTGATCCTCTGATGTCGGAAATTGAGGTTCTTTCGTCCACGGTGCTGGGCCTGGATGGAGTGCCGCCATGTGGGTAACGCTGCCACACTCTGAACACTTGACATTCTGATCACAGTTCTTTGCCATGTGGGATGCGGAGCTGCAACATTTGAAGCATATGCCTTGTTGTTTGAGCAATGACTTTCTCTCTTCCATAGGTTTCATCCTGAATCATCTACATCTGAACAGAGGGTGAGGCTTATTGTGTAGAAAGCACTGTTTTGCTGGATTTACCTTATTTTTAAGTTCGCTGGCAGCTGACGAATTCTCAGAGGATACCTGTGTCTTGTGTGTGATGACAGTCCTGGGAAGAACAGGTTTGTTTAACTGTTTGTTTGGTTTGCGAGTTTCTTCCTGTACAGCTGTGAGAAGGAAACTCGGATCGTTGCGCATTTTAGCTTGTTGACACACAAAGTCTACTAGAAACTTGAAGGGTGGAAAGGAAACTCTGCAGTCTTCTTTGTACTTAGATCCCACCGTGAGCCACTTCTCTTGTAGGCTGAATGGCAATTTCTGAATTATCGGATTTACTCCCCGTGGTGTGTCTAGATAGGAAAGACCCATTAGACTGCCATCCTGCTTAGCTGCTTGGATCTCCATGAGCAAATCTCCCAGCTCGCGCAGTCTGTGACTGTCTCTGTTTGCTATTTTTGGAAAGCTCTACAGTTTAGCAAATAGAGCACTTTCTACCATTTCTGGCGAGCCATATGTTTCATATAGTCTGTCCCAAATCAGCTTGAGCCCTTGTAACGGATGGTTAATGTGCACAGCTCTGATCCGTTTTGCATGTTCTGCTGACTCACACCCCAGCCATTTCACTAACAAGTCCATCTCCTTGCTAGGTGAGAGGTTAAGGTCTTTAGTGGCGTTTATGAAGGATGCCCTCCATGCTCTAAAGGTCTCTGGATGATCGTTAAACTGTGTAAGGCCGGTTGACACTAATTCATGTCTTGCGATAAACTTGACATCAGACATTTGATTATTTGCATAAAGATTACCTTGATACTGTCCAGCTCGTAAAGGTGTTGCTGACTGAGCCTGATGATAGTCGAGCGACACCTTTCTGTCTCCGTTCCTTTCCTCACTGCCTGGAAATGGTGCAGATCGTGGATGGTGTCCATCTCAAGCTGACCTGAAGTGTGACTCTTGCTGAGCCGGGCATGACAGCTGTTCATCCTTGGATTGTGGAATGGTAGGGTACTGCACAAACTCTGCTCTGGTTAGTATGACGTAAAAACCACGGTGGCCCTCCTGCTGCATGTAGGATTCAGTACTCTGTGGTTGTTGCACTCCTGAGGCAGTTATGCTTCCGTTATCATAAAACGGCCCATCCAGTAGTGGCATTTGTGAATCTACAGCACTGCTCGCTTGTTCTGCTAAGTAAGCCTGTGTGCGTTCCGTTGAATCCTCAATAGGTAGGTCTATTATGCTTGAATTTCCCCTACTTTCCTGCTCTGCAGCTGTTTCTAAGGCCTCTGCCTTCCCTTGTATGGCTGCAGCTCTTTTTTGCAGCCTTAAAGTCTCTAGTGATGCCTCAAGCTGTGCTTGTTGTATTTTAAGTTCACTTTCTTTCTTAGCAAACGCTATTTCTGCTTTAGCCGCTTCGGCCTCTGCTCTAGCCATTGCAGCAGCTGTGATTACGGCTGATCGGCCTCGTGAGTGCCGTGACGAACATGATGCATTAGATTCTTGCCTCCGTGATCCAGATTTGGAGCTTGACTTAGACATTGTAGGAGGAAGATCACCTTATGGGCTAGCTTGCTCCCCGCCGTGGAGTTAGAAACTAGAAGTTTGTCACTGAAGAGTTTTCGTTTTACTGTTCTGCCCTTTATCTCAAACGCCTTGCTTGAGTATGCAGTCAGAAAACGCCTCCCAAACACAACAGACACAGGGATTGTTTCCAAGGTTTACTGTTGCCCAAGGAATAACGTAAAACTGTAAAAGTACAAAAATACAGAATCCTAAATGGACAGTACAGAGTAAATTACATGTTTCGCATTAACACTACAAAGGCTTTACATTGCATATAGTAGTTAGCAACTATAACAGAAACAGATTGTGCATTTACAAAACAAAGGAAAACTAAATTGACTATATAAGCTTATGGATATAAGATATAGCAATTAAATATGCATAGGAATTATAATGTAGCAACATCTACATACCAAAAGTGCCTTCAAAACAACTTAAATGAAGGAGCAGAAGTAGCCATGACCGCATGCTCTTCTTTGCTGCTGGGCTCACATTAATGATGTCATCAAATAAAGACTTAAACAATATTATATGCAGTACCCAACTTTGAACAGAAGGGGTCACCTTACTACAACTTTTTTATCAAATAAATGCAGAATGTTCATATAGAACAGAACACATATATAAGCCTAGAGGTTGTAAATAATTGAACACAATTTGCTATTATGATAAATTGTAATAATCATGTCTAATGAAATCATAACGTCCAATGTTATGAAATAATGTGACGTACATTTAACTTGATTGATGTCATCTGACATTTTGTAATGTTTACTTTACAATCAAAAAACATAAATGAAATTATACAGTAGTCCAAACACTACAGGCTGTTTACTTCTGATTTTGCAGAAATCATGTAAAAACGCTATAAGCCAGCAAACGCGATAGCAGGGCTCCAGACTAACTTTTTGCCTTGGTTGCACTGGTGCGCCTAACTTTTTTATTTAGGTGCACCAGCACAAAATTTAGGTGCACTCAAATTTTTCCTCATCTCGCGTCGCCTTTAACGCCACAATTTCAAGGTCACCTTTTTATCACACACCATATATTCATATATGTAAATGCTTTTAAACAAAAATAAGATGTAGTTTTTTTTGTTGTTGTTTTTTAAGCACAATTATACTGTATATAAAAATATAAATCTTAAAAAAAAATTAAAGTGCTGTTTTTATATTGTTCAAGTTAGGGCAGGGTATTGACACTAATTTCACAATTCTCAAGGAAAACAAATCTCAACTAATGCTGTAAACTGGGAGTCAGTTGTAGTCCACTGTTTCATTACCCTTCTATAATACTGAAGGTAAAAAATGACTGATATTGAAGGTAAAAAATGATTTGTACACTAACACTTAAATAAAACTTTTATTTATTTTATAATAATAATGTTATATGAAATATAAACAACATGGATTAAAACAACATGGATTGAATATTGAAAAACATTAAAAATGCACCTCTGGAGTTAATTTTTCTAGCTAGCTAACAAGTTTATGGTCACTGTATGTTTTTTCTGAGGTAAATGTGATGTTAAATTACATTGTTTACAACCGTTTTACTGACGTCTTTCCACGGTTGAAACACTGATTGAGCAATTACATGTGAAAGATAATGATTTCGATAAGTTGTACTCTATGTTTTCATGCTCGTTCATGTTTATTTCGCGCTGTAACTGGTATTATTAAGGCGGAAGAGAAGCTTACGTGCTCTCCGCGCTGCTGCTTCACTCGAGCTGAGCCAGAGCGATCTCACGCCACAGCGTCAATACACTATTTATGTTTTTGAATTTCGTAAGAAAACGGACCTAATTTGAAATCTGAAACTTTGTTTCATATCAATAGTAACAAAGCACAAAGATTAATGCGATGTATTGGATGGGATGCGCGTTACAATCTTCCATTCATTCATCAACTGAACACAGCATAGCCCAACGGGTTCGTAAAAGGAGAATTAGTTTTTGAATATGAGGATATTTTTACCTAGCCGTAAAAAGTAGCCTACATTTTTAAAAGTTTCTTCGTCGTCTGTTTCTTCTGCTGCTGATTGCCGTAAATGATTCTCTGGTGTTCACGTTCAGGTCGCAATTTATTTCGTATCACACAGCACGGAACATTTTAGTCCTACAGGAATAGCTGAACCACAGCCAATCAGAGGCAAAGACCAGCCCAATCTCTATCTGATTGGTTTGACCACAATATGATCCAAACTTGCGAGCAAAGAGAACAAAAGACTCGCTTGTGGAAATTGAGTGGATGCGATCATAAGAGAATGTTAGGTGCACTGGTGCGACCTAGGAAAAATTTTAGTCGCACCCTTACAAATTTTGGTCGCATGTCGAGCCCTCGATAGGCAACTTTATTATTAAAAAGCAGTCTAACACTTGACAGTAGTTCAGGAGATATGCAGTAACAGGGGAATAACGGTTATTTACGACAGTGCAAGTACACCACAGCGGCTCTAGAGGTCACTGTTTTACAAAAAAAACAGAGAGTGCATAGTGTGGCTTTAACCTCATCATGACATCAGTTTGATAGAACATTTTGTGTTCAGTAATATAACATGATCATCTATCTTTGAGTCTGAGCAAAATTCTTCTGAATTTGTATTTTCAGATTTATTATGGTGCAGTGTTTGGCTCAAAAACAAAACCAATGCAAAAAGTACTTACAAATTACACAATGAATCAAGAGAGTTGAACGAAACAATTCCTCACCTCTCCATGATGGTACGCAGACATTTCGGCCACTGATCCAGCCAACTGAGCCACTTTCACCTCTCTCTTATCATTCCTCTTAAAACAGCAGAAAATCACTTTCCTCTGTCCTGGTTTCAGCCCTGAAACAAACAAATTACTTCTCTGAATTTGTTCAATTGTAGAGTTGTTCTAATACTAGTATAGGAAATGATGCCGATACCAATAAAAATTCTTGCACCGGTATTGGCAAGTACTTATACCCAAGTACTGATCCGATACTCTATTCTTAACTAATTATGCACGCTAGCTTTGCTTAAAGGAGCTAAACGCAAGTATCTGAGTTTTTGCAGAACTACGCCCCCTCTGGCGACAAGCGAAACTGCAACCAGAGCTGTGCGCGTTCATGGAGGAACACACACACACGCACCACGTTGCACGAGCTGTTCATAACCAAAGGAGCATCAGCTGCACACTGTGCGGCACACATCTTTTGTTAGTCATAATGAGGTAATACAGTAATAAATCTGCAAGTCATTTAACATATATGAAAGGAAAGGCATTCAAGTAAATTACACAAATGTGTGTGAGAGGGGGAAACGGGGAAAGTAGAAAACTTCGGTTTTTGTTTCCATCTATCTCCATGTGCTTACTGTATCCACTTATGATTGAATTATTATGGAAACACGTTCAGTTATCACTTTGTATAGGACCCGTTTGAGCCTTAGAGCAGACCGGAGATCTCTCCGTTTGTTGAAAGCCTTCCCGATGTGGACTCTCGTCTTATTCCGACGCCTGGCACTGGACAGACAGAAGTTTTATTTTCTTTGTCTCACGTAGAGTTTGCGTTGGGGTTTGTAATGAACTACAAGCCGGTCTCTTTCCGTGCCATATACAGATTTAATGAAGTGCACGTCACCGAAAGCAACAGATGTGAGCTGCATTTTATTAATCATCGGCTAATTTCAAAATCAGCAAAGACAGCAATAAGAGAGATCGGTAACAGGCCTGGTAAGATCATTTCATTTCTTTACTTTTAATGAAGATGGTAGTGTTAAGCGTCTGCGACTTACTTTCATTTTGATTTGCGATAGATTGCGCTGGCTTCAGCTCAGCTGCTCATCTGAGGTGATGCGCGTCATCATATATGACTAAAATAACATGACATATAGCTTGGTTTCAACAATCAGATGCATTTACACTTGTCCAGTTTCGTCTGGAATGCAGCCCAGACCACGTCCTCAAGTGGTTTGAGCGATTGGATTAAAATCCGTCTCGAATGCGTTTCGGAGGGCATTTACACCCTGGTCTTTTCACGATCGAAGAGCTATCCGATCACAGAAAACGCATGAAGTGACCTGGGGCCTCATGTATAAAACTTTGCGTAGATTTCATCCTTAAAGTGTGCGTACGCACATAAGGCAGAATTTGCGTACGCACAAAAGTTTTCAGATTTATAAAACCGTTCGTACGCCAGAACCTGCGCAGAATTCACTTTATAAATCCCAGTCAGCGGGAGATTGCGCGCACATGCGTCTCCTCCCCAAAATAACCATATATGGAGATTATAACGCCTAGTTTTACTATGCATATCCTCATCTGCATATCATTTGCATATGATTATATATCCACGTGATACCAAGTTTAAAGGTACAAGACGTTAGGAAAATATGAAATGCGGATGTACCGTCACATTATTACAAAAATATATATTTTTTTTAGTAGCCTTGCCTTGTTTTTGAATAAATAAATCAAATAGTGTTAAATACATTTCAGAGAAAGATTTTCTCAATCTTTGCCACTGGCCAAATAGTATTTTTAATTGATTTATATTTTAATGGAAACAGATAGACATGGTAGTGCATTATTTGCACGAAACAAACAATTTTCTCAGACAATCTGCTATTATCATGATTAGCAATTATCTCTAGTTAAAATATTAAAACACAGCATGCCAGAAGAAAAGTGTTCACAAGCATTGCATCCATAACAAATAGGTCTATTTATTGAAAATATATATATATATATATATATATATATATATATATGAAGAGTTCAGATGCAAAAGCCTCTAAGTGCCATTTGAAATTTTCTTCTAAAATGATCATTTTTATCAAGCTTGTATATTTAAGTTCAGTAATTTCACTTAAATGACAATGAAGATTACCTATTAATTGTCATATAAGTGAAATTACTGAACTTAAATATACAAGTTTGATAAAAATGATCATTTTAGAAGAAAATTTCAAATGGCATTTAGAGGCTTTTGCATCTGAACTCTTCATATATATATTTGTAACTTCTCAGTAATGATTTCATGTTTAAGTGTTTAACTCCATTAATGAGAATGGCATATATAACATAGGCTAAATGTTTATATGAGAAGTAAAACATAGTTTAAATCATTCTTTTATTTATTTAAACTGATATTTTGAAAATGCACTGTATTTATGATTTGGACTCATAATGAAGATTTACGGTTTTACTCCATTTGCCGTTAGATTATAGGCTATGTGCGTCAGTTTCACCAAACGGCCCAACGTGCGTGGTGGCGCGGTCATTTAAGAAGGGATGGATGTTTGCTTCAAGTGATGATAGGTTTGTGAAATTATATTTGAATTATATTTCTGTAAATGTATAATTTTCTTTAGATTCTCTGTCTAATAGTGAGCAAAAAGACACTTAACTCCAGCTCACAATCGGTGTCGCCAAAACACATACTCTTCTAAAAGAGTGCG
This sequence comes from Cyprinella venusta, assembly GCA_038021265.1. NCBI lineage: Eukaryota > Metazoa > Chordata > Actinopteri > Cypriniformes > Leuciscidae > Cyprinella > Cyprinella venusta. Next base: position 9,682,347 of record CM075877.1, on the reverse strand, counting down.
TACACATGGTCAAGAGCATCCTTACGGTTCGCACTTATTTACGCCAAGTTTATTTTTTATAAATCCCGATATGTGCGTGGAAAAATGCGTACGCATATTTCTATGCATTTTGAGCGTACGCAACGTTTATACATCAGGCCCCAGGTGTAAACAGCCCCTTTGAATCCATCGTCTACTTTTGTGGAAAGCTGACTAGAGTTGTGTTGCTCGAGTTGTCTTCTCTGATACGGAGAACGGCGGCAAATAGCTACCTGCCAGACATAGCCAGGCGAGCGTAAACTCGCATGACGTCACGTCCAGTCTTAGATTCGAGCCCGAATCCCTCTTATATATTTCACTGTACAGGATTATAGAGGCGATCGCAGTGATTAGGGCTGCAGCTATCGATTCTTTTTGTAATCGATTAATCTAGCACTTAATCGATCGATTAATCGAGTAATCGGATAATTTGTTTATGTGTGTTTTTAAGCAACCAAAACAAATAATGTATTACTAAAATGATAAGGTGTTTGCCTTTTATTTCTTTAAAAAATAGAGGTATTTATTGCAACTCCAACATTTGGCTCCACAACTAATTATTGCAATTTTTACCCATTTAGTGTTTATAAGTGCCAGTGCCAACAATTATATAACAGTACAGTTAAAACAATTTACTGTAAAACCTGTCACATGTAGCCCATAACATGTACAACTTTGAATACAAACTTAAATAGTAAAGCCCATTTTGGCCTTCCCAGTTTTGTCTTCTTAATACAACATTACAAAAAAAAGGATTGCACCTTCTGCAAATTACCCACCTGGAAACACAAATAAATTAATATAAAATATCTACCCAAACAGGTACACAAATGTATACAATTTAAAAAAAAATAAATGGGAATAAAACAATTATAAATAAGAATCAGACTTTTTCAACTGTAATCTCAAGACAAACATCAGAGAGAGAGTGTGTGTGTGTCTCACAATATTTGTTCCTCCATCACGTCCCGGTGTATACAGTGAATGTATGCTGAAATGTTTGTTGCGTGACTACATAAAAGTTTAAGCATGATGAATTGCCGCAATTGGTTTGACTGGCGCGTGAGAGAGACATGGGTTCACGCGCTCGCTTCTCTGTCGTCGTGCGCGAGCCGCGGAGGAGCTCAACATCTCGCATGCGCGCTCCCACTACTAGATTACAGGATAATATTTTAACTTGCGAATTAATATGCGGCGGCAAATCTAGTCGATCGCGAGTGGCTCAACAGGTAGATCTTTAGGCAAACTCATCTTTCAAGCATTTGACTGAAGGGATTGACACTTCAGCGTGAGAAATCGGGGGTATCGCGTGAGTGAGAGCTCAATTGCGCGAGTCACACGCTGAATGCGTGAGAGTTGGCAGCCCTAGTATACTTTGCAGTAGACACATTGCATCTTGTTCTCTCCCTTTATAAACATATAATGATCCCAAACTTTCTTCTTTCAAACATTCTCTGCCATTTATCAAGTCAAATTTATCATGCGCTATGGTGCGCTTCCTGAACAACGGTCCGCGTGAAACAATCAGATCTCCGCGTGCGCATATTGTGCGCGTCATAGGAATTTAACGAGGCTTCGAGGCAGATTTTTTGCCTCGAGGAATTTTTGTAATCGAGTAACTCGAGTAACTCGAGGAATCGTTTCAGCCCTAGCAGTGATCAAAGAAGGGCTCATTCAGCTCATCAGGCGATTGTTTAAGCATGTATGGGTTAGAAAACGGCTATTTTTAATATGAAATGTTGCGCAATGCACCATTAACACAGCAAATCGGAGATCAATTCTTCTTCGCTACTTTAAACAGTGGTTGCTTGTGGCAACACAGAAAGTTGTGCTGTTGCCACAAACAACCACTGTTTAGAGCAGCGAAGAAGAAAGCGCACGCTAACAGTATGACCGCTGGTCGGCAGTATTTAAGACTGGACCAACCAGCCAGTAAAACGGCGACCTGTCTCATATCATATGCCATACTGCAATTTTGAGGGGTGGCACAAGATAAGCAGTTTCAACACTTAAAGCATTTGGAGACACGTCACCCTGCAGAACACGATGGCAGACGGAGGATGAGCCACTCCAGAATCAATCTCTTGAAGCGTCATTCAAACGAAGAGAAAAGTTTACAAAAGACAGCCAACGTATATTTTATATAGCCAACGTATATTTTTTATAAGGTATAGTCTTCTCGCTGACAAAGAAAGGTAGATTTAAATAAATAAAAACGAAATTTAAATTAATAAAAACAATTTAAATTAATAAAAGCGAAATTTAAATAAAAACAAATTTAAATAAAAAATAAAATTTAAATAAATAAAAACGATGATGACTAAGAAAAACGAAATTGAGAAATATGTCTCGCTGTAGATTAATAATAAGGGTATAAAAGATAATAAGCTACATTGTTTCTATTATTCTACAATGTCAAAGCAACGCAGCTTAACTTGATGGCTTTGACAGCAGGGCGCTCAGGACTGTGTTAGTGTGGGGCTATTTTGAGCCTTGTTAGTGGTATAAACTAGAGATTTCTTTTTACTTAGTCAATGCCCCCATTACTAGCAATATACACTAAACAGTTTTTAGAGATAAAACTCTTTACATTCGATCATCATGAAAACAAATCTCAGAGAACGATTGACTAGGTAACAACGTTTTATTAGACCAAAGGTTCATTGTTCGCCGGAGTTCTCCTTTAAGTATTGTATTTCACCAGATTTTATAGTGTAAAACATATTCAAGCGCAAATGATAACGTTTTGAGTGGGATGCCAGGTGTGCAAAAAATAAAATAAAATAACCCTGAATATTCTAAAGTCACATTTTCAAATCGAATACCAACCCACAGAACGAATATTCGGGTTCACGCTTAAATCCTATACAGAGGATTTGCAGGTATCAACACTTCCAGTTTAATACCTCAAATATTTAAGACCTGCCCAACACTTCCAGTGGTTGTTTTCATTGAGGCTACATCTACATGTTTATGAAAATGTGGTCCATTTTGTAGACGGGAATTATGAATTAACCATCAGGACACTACTCGGTAAAAAAAGTATTTAAAGTCCAACTAATTAAGTTTAGTCTTGAAATGTTGTTATTGAATTTTGTCTTGAAATGATTGTTGAGTTGACCAAATTAAAATGAAGGCAGCACAAACATATATTTTATATTTTAAGGAATTATTTGAGTACTTAAAGATTCACTATACAATCACAAAATGCGTTTATCATATAGTGACAACTCTGTTGTTATAAAGGCTTTTCCAAAGGTTAGGCATTACAATCTAATGAATATTGAAATGACTATGTAATGTTTCTTACCATCCACCAAGCAGGGGATTGATCGCTCATTGTCAGAGTTGGAAAACTGCACAAGCTCTTTATTAATGAAGTCATGGTAGGTGAGGGATGTAGTTTTCTGTCCATACAGATACTCCTGCAAAAAAAAAAAAAAAAAAAAAAAAATCATGCATTCTGGGGGTTTTCAGAAAACAAGGTTATCTTTCTATCAAACAAAGGCACAAATAACATTTTTAATAAATACTTATTTATTATTACTCATTTATAATTAACGAATACTTTAAAAACATTTGTATTTGGGACGGGAACAAGAAAAACTTTATATCAAAAAGCTGAGTTTCCTCATGAGACCGCAGTGTGTGAGTGACATTTAGGAAGAGGTGACAGGCTGCTCCACACAGCAAAAGAGAGGGCTCTGAGCGAAAAAACATTTAAAAGGTTCCGACAAGAAATTTCCACTTTCTGAGGTTTTTTTTTACATTAATATTAGTTCCCCTAGCCTGTATTAGGTCCCCTCGTGTCTAAAATTTTCAATTGATGTAAACCGAGATTTGGCTATCTTTCTCTTCTCTGCAGCTCAGACGCACTGATCTTGAATCTCCTCGTTATTAATTCATAACGAGGAAAGGTTAACTCCCCTTTCTCTGCTTTGCCCACCCGGAGAATTTAGCATGCCCATGAGAAAACGAGCTAGGAACAGGAAGTACGAACATGCAGGCGCGATTTTAGTTTTTCCTCGAGAGATATCATGGCTTGCAAACAAGCGAAGCATAGCAGTTGATCAGTGTTTAGATGTACAAATGAACGCTAACGTATCTTTTAGTTCCGTCATCCGAGCCTCTGAAGAAACAATGGGTTAATTTAATTTTTTTCTGGATATGCGTCGACAACTTCCCAAAGTTTAGTATGGTCCAAACACTTCCCCGACGACCATTGCCTCAAGTTGGGCCAATACAGAGCTGACCTCGATGAAAGTCTGAAAATAAATCGAGCTAACCAACAACAATTTCTGATGTGTAGCCTAATTGTTCTAGTTCAGACTAGGGGTTGAACCACTAGTCGACCTTAATGCAATGCCGTGACGCTTTAAGCTTGACGTCGACTAGTCGCGTTGATCATGTGACACTATATGATTGTGCTAATTTTGATATATAATATGGCCGCATTGCAGACGACAACAGATGACAACAGAGCCCAGAGGGTCATTGCAGCAAGAAAGCAGCATTGGTACATAAAGCGTATGGAAATACTTTACTAACGTAGAACCACTATATTGTTGAAAACGAAAGTAAAAGCATGACGCACGCTCACTGTTTTACCGGGAAATGAGAGCAGTCTCTTTTAAAATCATTCAAACATTAGCCTATTTTTTCCATATATTTATTTAAACATATTAATGCATCTCTAATTCACCCGCAATCAATTGGAATATTATTTTGTATTACTTAGATCCATCACTAACGTGCAGATGTGAATTTATAGATTTTTTTCTTTTCATCCTAAATGAGGATGTAAAACAGCAGGCTCTTTAGCTACATCTGGCCACTTCACGTGTTTCTGTGATCTAATTGCTATCCGATCGTGAAAAGACCAGATGTAACGTTAAGCTAAATGCCCTCCGAAACGCATTGGAGACTGATTTAAATCCGATCGCTCAAACCACTTCATGAGGAGGTCTGGGCCGCTTTACAGACTGGACACGTGTAACGTTAAATGCATCTGGTTGTTGAAACCGCAAACTGGACTTCTTCCAAAAATGCTGAAATAAAACGTGTGAGAGCAGCCTGTGCTATTATATTCATTATATGACGAAGCTATAACACGGCAGCTGAGCATCTATAAATCCAACGTGCAAACTATCGTAAATCAAAGTGAAAGTAAGTCACGCAATTCTCTTCGTTAAAACTAAAGAAACAAAATGATCAGTGCTGTCTCTCTCAAGCCGCCTTTCCACTGCACACGACAAATGACCGCCGTCGTACCGGAAGTCATTCATTTCCAATGGAGAGTCGTACGGGAGCTGCGGGGAGTTCCGATCATATGCGTATGCAGAAAATTCGGATCCGATTTGAGCTTTGGATCCGTTGAAATATCTGAACTTCTGCGGCTAAACCGTATGCGACCGGGCAACCGGAAGTGATGTATTCTAATACAAACTATGAGCGCGAGGCTAGAATTACAAATATTTTCACTCTTTAATGTTTTTCTGTAAACGCTCTTCTTGTAAAATATTGGTTATAATTAACTATAGCAGAAAAAAAATATTTTATAATTATTAAGTCAATATTTATATTGATTAGCTCTATAAAATCTACTATATTTTTTATTTGAGATGTATTGAGAGTCATTTCTTTTGTGTAGATATGTGCATTACATTCATTAAAATCATTAATTTTACCATCGTGAATATCCAGGTAACGGTTGCTTCACGACCAATTTCAAAGTTCCATGCGACTGACACTAGGGGGCGAAATACGACAATCGTATGCGAATGTTGTGTGCAGTGGAAAGGCGGCTTTATTGCGGTCTTTGATTGTGAAATTAACTGATGATCAATAAAACGCAGCTAATTACAGTTGCTTTCGGTGACGTAAACTCCGTTAAATCTGCATATAGTGCATTGTTTGAAGATCGTATTTATATCCATTTTGCGAAAACATTGTATGTGACCAGGTGTAAATGGAATCGTTTGATAAATCAGATAAGTAAAAACGAATTATTGTCCAGGTGTAACGGCCCCATTATGAGCTGTAGGCGTCTGTATAATTTTCTGTAAAATCTGTCACATCTCTTGTGTTCATGACGTCAGCGACTAGTCGACGTCGACTCGACTTTGAGGTCAAAACAGTCGACTTCAAAAAATCTGAAGTCGTTCAACCCCTAGTTCAGACAGGTAATCTTTCTCTCAAAATCGTTCAATAAGTCAAGCCAGTGACTAAAATATCAACTTCACATCATTTCTTTTAGTAGGATGAAAATCTTATTTAAATTGTGATCAAATTATACAAAAAGCGATCAAAATGTGATCAAATTATACAAAAAGCGATCAAAAAACAATCTTTCCACACAGCACAAGTTTATCTGGACAACTCGTTATGAACTCAATGACGCACGTTACACAGCACAACAAAGCTCTTACTGTATGTACTTTGTGTCTGCGTTGGTGAAAGCATTAGAGAGAGTGCAGAAACTGTGTTAAAATGATAAGACCTTCATTCTCGCAATCAACAGACTGTCCTCTGCTTGGTCAGTGCTCACCACAGCAACATTTTCATGATGGCAATAGATCTAAATACTTCAAAAACTTATCATGATTCGGTAATCTCAATAGCTGTAATAGTAAAAACTTATAATAGCTTTAGTAAAAGTATTCGAGAGAGTTTCACATGTAATATGTAGCCATTTCATATGCAAGCATGTCAGCCAATCACAGCAGTGGGCGGTTACACTGAATCCCACAGCAGACAAACCCCTTCAAACAGAGCGTTCAAATCAGAGGCTCAAACTTAAATACCTTAAATGGGTTCCGGAGGCAGTTTACAACTTTGCGAAAGCGGAGTTTGATCAAGAGATTATTCCATATTCGCACGTCAGAGGCACCCATGCCATTGGATATGCACTTGCCGCAGCACAGTGAACATCCAATGAGTGAGCCAGACGCTCAATGTGCACATTCGATGGCGCGGGTGCCTCTGGGGGCGACCAAAGAGCTAGCCCAACATCATTACACATCAGAACCCGACAAAGGGGAGTGGCCTTACTCAAATACAAATATTTACAAATATTAATCACATTTAAATATATACTGGCGGCGCCCAGTTACTGCACGTGCAGACGGAAGTGTAAACTTGAAGTCTACACATTAAAATAGAAGAGAAGAGAATTCTTTTAAAATTAAAAGAGAAGACGCTGTGTTCTACAATGCAAAGATAGTTCAGCCACTTTGTTTTCATTGACAGGGACGAGCTTAAAAGAATCAGTGGTTAGAGTTCATATTTCCCATGATACCACAACAGTATAGCCTGAACCTTGTGTTATCAATTTTAATGACGAATCGTTCAAAAACAAATGAACTCAAATATAGATTCCCAAGCCGGTTGCTCCTGAAGACAATCTGTAAGTATTAATAATTAGGGCTGTGCAAAAATTAATTGCAATTAATCGCATCCAAAATAAAAGTCTGTGTTTACATAATATATTTGTGTGTGCTGTCTATAATTATTTTGTATATATAAATACCTATGCATGCATGTATATATTTAAGAATTATTTGCGCTTAAATTCGGTACATATATATAAATACATAATCTATATTATATAAATATTTCATATATGAATAACACATTTTCTTAAATATATACATGCATGTGTGTGTATTTATATTTACAAAATAATTATATACACCACACAAAAATATATTATGTAAACACAGACTTTTATTTTGGATACGATTAATCGCAATTAATTTTTGCACAGCCCTATTAATAATGTTTGCTGTTATGTTTTCTGTAGCATGCGCAATATTTATTTTACTGTGTGTGTTGTGTACACTCCGCACAGCTTCTAAGCGGGGTAAAGTTAGTTTTTGTTTTTGGTGTTCCCCAGACATTCGCTGAAAAATGGCAATTACCTCCTAAACGACTTGGCCAAAAATTATTTAAAACCCAATGCTGCTAAAAAGGCAAGGCTAACAATGTTTCACAAGCTTAATTTTCCATATTTGGGCTATATATCGCTCTTGACGGAGATGCGAGTAAAGGACCGTGAAGAAAATGCACTTTTTCTTCGTTTTTAAGGAAAATTGATGGCATGTCTGTTCATACACTGTATACAATTTTCAACACTTGACAAGATATAATCCATTAATGGTGATCGGCGTTCCATTTCCGACAATCTCTGCCTACGGTTTACCAATCACAACTGACTGGGTCATTTGACCAATCACCGCAGATTTGTGTCACACAAAGGAGGTGTTTGGGAAAATGAATCGAACAAATCATTTGGGAGTCGTTGAGCAAATCAGGTAAAATAAATGCATATAAGACAAATTAAGTGTTTTAGTCCTTGCATGGACGTGAAACTGTTTCTGGGAACTCCAAAACAAAAATAGGAACATTTCAAATGATATGATAGGGGCTCTTTTTTAACTATTTATTTGTATGATACAACTGCAAATAAGTATTTAAACACCTGTCTATCAGCTAGAATTCTGACCCTCAAAGACCTGTTAGGGTGTACTCACAATAGGCACGGTTGCCATGAACCGGGCCCAAGTACGATTGTCCCCCCTCCCCACTCCCCCTCTGGCCTGCACTTACATAGGGTTTCAGCATTCATGCCGGAGCACGCTTACATCATTATGGTGCGACGGTTTCGGGATAAACAAGAAGACCGGCGCTCTCTGAACACAATGGAGTCCATCACTCTGTTTTCATTGTGGATAATTTTGTGTCGTTTGGTCCACAGTGGTCCACAGCCCTCTCACAGCCTGTTGTTAAAGAGATGTGTCGCCTTAGTGGCGCGAAAATTTTCACGTAATCGTGCTGCTCGTATGAGGAGGTTTGCAAGGTACCAGTTGAAGTGCAGCAAGGACTTTGCAGCTTTGATTACGGACTACAGTTCCCGTACTGTTCGCGTCCTGTTCCGAGCACGGTTAGCGCTCACGCTACATGCGAACCGCACCCGAGTCCAACTGAACCGTGCTCTGGCCCACCTCTTCCAAACGAGCCAGGGCCAGCTAATCGAGCCGCGCCCGGGGACGGTTCGGAGCTCTCACACTAGTCAAACGAACCGCGCTTTGGTGGTCAAACGCACTTAGGCACGGTTCAAACTGGCTAGTGTGAGTACACCCTTAGTCTGCCTTAAAATGTCCACCTCCACTCCATTTATTATCCTAAATTAGGTCGTTTGAGGTCGTTAGCTGCATAAAGACACCAGTCCACCCCATTAAAAGGTCCACTGTTGGAGCAATCATTAGAAAATGGAAGAAGCTAATCTCCCTCAGACTGGGGCTCCATGCTTGATCTCACCTCGTGGGATCTTAATGATCCTAAAGCCCGGAACGCACCAAGCCGACGGTCGGCCATCTGGCAGATTTTTTTGCGTCGGCCAAACAAGTTGGCTCTGTGTGATACGCACCGTTCCGTGCCGTTAGCTAAAAATAGTCCCCGTCGGCTTTATTTCTTCCGATTCGACATGTTGAATCGGCGTCAGGCCGTTGGGGAAAGAGAGAACTCTGATTGGCTGTTCAGCTTAGTGAAAGAGTCAGTGCACGAGAATAAAAGCAAAACAGCAAGCAAAGAAGTCAAAACGGTAAAGATAGAAGGCTGTTCTTATGTTACGTCTTCTTACCCGAGTGTTCATTGGCGAATATTTCAATATTAACATAAGTGGAGTGGAATAAAGAAAGTGTTCAGCAGGATTGATATTCAAAAAGGTAAGCACGCGCTGCTTTGTTTACATTATGTGTATCTGCAGCCGCAGCGTCAGTTTTCCTTTTTGAATGGCGAATATCGACTAATACAGACCTGCCAACCTTGAAAAACTTTTTTGAGTAGCAATTTACTGATTTATTGTCGACGGCAGCACTCACGCTGAAAAAATGTCCCATTACCACGGTCTTTGATGTCATTTTGGCTGGTTGGGCATAATATATATAGAGTAATATATTGGCATATATCTTTTGAGAATGCAAGAGACACACAAACATGTCTTTGTACACGCATACGCATGTATGCCTATCTTCATAATTCTAGTTGACTCCTAAAGTTTTTTCTTTAATTCGACCCAAATCAGAAAATTTCACTTGCACTGCAATTTACAGTTAAAGTCCAAAGTTTCAATACTGCTCAAAACCATTTTTTATTCATGATTAATATGGCATTATAAAGTATATAATGTGTGATGGTCAACTATTCTAAAATTAAGAAACCCCTAAAAAAAAGTAAAACAAAAAACAAAAAACCGAACATTGTGTGTAATTTATCAATATCCAAATATGATACTAAATCTCAAAGAAAAAAGGGCTTTTGACGTGCTGTCTTTGCATTTGAACATTGCACATTTTAAACAGAACATGCATTACTGAATAGACTTTAGCCAATACAAACATATTTATAGAAAATAGTTGACAATGAAGACAGGAGTCCAATAATAGCAAAACAAATCACTTATTCTAAAATATCAATCAACTAAGGCTAATCCGACATATAGGAAGGTCTGTTAACAGTAAACGTCCGTCATTTAACAAATTCTAAAAACAGGTGGATAATACAAATTTAAACTTAGCCCGTCAATTTTCATTTTACAGTTAGGCCTATCTTCTCTCTGCGAACGCGTCAGTGTTTGTGAGAGAGAGCTCGCGCTGCACTGATACAACTGTACTTTTTAACCCGCAAGTAACGAACGTGCTAATTTTCATACAAAATACATTAGGTAGGCCTACTTTAATTATTATAACACATAATATGCAGACTACGTTTCTCAATCATGAGAATGAGTAAATAAACGTCTGTTTCTCCAGACTCGCGCTTATCAGTCATCCAGAAATCACAGAACTTTCATAATCACTAAACCATAACGATTCATTTTATTAAGATTTATTGCTCAGCATTACTTAAGCATTTTATAATTTGCATGGCTGAATGTTGTTTTCCTCTTATCTGAGTTACCATGAATGCCGGAGTATTTTGAGTGAGATATAATCCATGCGATCACTCCCGTGTGATAATCGAATCCAGATCAACCCAATACAATATTTCAACTTTCCACATCCACCCCAGCCCGTTTACCTTCAGGAGTCAGAAGTAACTTTACTGTGACTGTAGTAGCCTACTGTCGTGTCCTCGCTCAAATCAAGTCAGACGGCGGGCCGCGGGAGTGGAAGCGGGATCGAGCGGGATTCTTTCCTTACGCATCTGTCAATCATCCCCGCTTGCTATTTTGAGAAATGAACCCAGCGCTATGATTGGTCAAACTCTTATTCATTTACTGTTGCTTGATTTGAGGACTGTGCGTGAAAAGAAGCGGGTCAGCAAGTTTTTGCGTAGTTTAGAGTGACAGATCGTATCAGCGTACTTTGAGTTCAAAATGCGTAACCGATACGCAAAATGCGTACAGATTGGCAGGTCTGCTAATATATCTGCAGAAATAGACAGTTGGCTCATTACACGCAGGAACAGAATGCACATTCTAGATGACGGTCGCCTGTAGTTCTCTCGGTGTGTTCAAGTGCAGCTTTTTACCTCGACGAGAGAGGACAACACAGTTGGCTTTCATTAGCGCTAGTTTGTTGGCGTCTTCTTGGTGTGTTCGGGCTTAAGAAAGATGAGAAATCACCCCAGAACTACACGCGAGGAGCTGGTCAATGACCTGAAAAGAGCTGGGACCAACATTTCCAAGGTTACTGTTGGTAATACACTAAGACATCATAGTTAGAAATCACGCATGGCACGGAAGGTTGCCCTGCTTAAACCAGCACATTTCAAGGCCTGTCTTAAGCTTGCCAATGACCATTTTGGATGATCCAGAGGTGTCATGGGAAAAAGTCAAGTGGTCAGATGAGACAAAAAAAAAAAAAAATAGAACTTTTTGGTCATAATTCCACCAACCGTGTTTGAAGAATGATGAGTACCATCCCAAGAACACCATCCCTACTGTGAAGCATGGGGGTGGTAGCATCATGCTTTGGGGGTGAATTTCTGCACATGGGACAGGGCGACTGCACTGTATTAAGAAGAGGATGACCAGGGCCATGTATTGTGAGATTTTGGGGAAGAACCTCCTGCCCTCAGTTAAAGCATTGAAGATGGGTCGAGGCTAGGGATCGACCGATATGGATTTTTTAGTGCCGATACCGATTTTTTTCCCATCAGCCTTAGCCGATACCGATACGGGCTGCCGATTTTCTTGAGCCGATATTTGGAGCCGATACATTTTGATCCCTCAATTTACATCATAAAAATACATGATGTTAACAAATGTTACAGGTCTCAATTTAATAAAAGTAACATTTAATTAACTTCAAAAATTAATATTTAACAAATAGTAAAAACATGTGAGGTAGAACAAGAACAAGTAGATAAACAATTTAACAAATATTAAAAACATGAGGTAGAACAAAAAAAGTTCAGTGCTGAAAATAAATATTTAAGCATAAATTAAATAATTACACTATTGCACACAGTAGCAACCAGCATAAAGTGCACATTGTACTTCATTTTAAAAGAAACGAACTATGTGCCATGGTTTCATTTTTTCTACATAAAATAAAATGAGCATTTCTAGTCTCTAATATCACTGCGATGGCGAGGGAGACGCACACCACACGCGTCCAAACCTCAGCCAGGTGGGCACTAAATAAATCTCCCACAAAAAGCACAGAACAACGTTGGCATTCCTTAATCCTATGACCAGTGTTCGTTACAGCACCCGTATGCATACTAGGGCTGTCAAAATTGCTCAAATGGCGTTTGCATATTCCTTCTAAAAAAACATATTCGAACATCCCGTTGCGCATTTGGTCATTGATGCGCATTACGTCAATAACAGGACACATTAATACAAAGAGACATAACTACTGTATTAGATAGTTTATTTGAGTTTAAACTAGGGATGTCCCGATCCGATACTCAGGATCGGTATCGGCTCGATACTGCCATTTTTTGCGGGATCGGGTATCGATCATGACGAGGCCGATCCAAATCCGATATTGTGCGTATACTATTATGTTATTGTTAAGCTCCACAGAAGGCACAAAAACATTCTAAAGTACCATAACGTTTTTGTGCACTCTATTATAAGACATGTGTGAGAGAAATTAATATTTAAGTCATTAAATTCAAGATCACGTAAACTTTTCCCTCTCGCGGCTGTCAGTCATTCTCCATTCAGCACTCAAACAGCGCGTCGCGTTCGGTTACAGTCAATGATGAAACTATCTTCAGGATGCTTCAATGTTAATACTATTATACTTTATCTGTAGATAAAGGTATCTGTTTTCGCATAAAACAACATTATCTTGCTGGACTTTATTGCTGTGCCCCGTCCACACGAAGACGCGTTTCGATGGATCCGTATAAATTTTTTACCGTATTGGCGTTTCGTCCACACGGATCCGGCGTTTTGGGAGAGTGAAACCGCTATTTTTTGAAACCGGGTCCCAAGGTGGATAAATCTGAAAACGACACCTTTGCGTTTTCGTGTGTACGGCCAATCCGTATATTTTGTGAAACGATGCTGTCATCACCCCACGTGTCGACTTGTCAGACAACACCAACTGCCGAACTGCTTAGGCCTATAATAATATAATAGCCTAATATAATGCGGCAGAAAGTTCTGAGCCTCTTGTATTCCTTTATTTATTATTTACTTGAATTTATTTTTTTTAGGCCTATAGCCTAGGCTACTTTCTTTCATATGCTGCTTGTCTGTTGTCTGATAAAGACATTTCGTATTTTATAGGGATGGGGATTTAAAGCAAAAATAATATTCGACGATCGATGGGATTATTTGATTATTTTGGCTATTCAAAAAACGCACCCATAGGCCTATGTTCCACTCCGACATTATATTTATCTGTTGGTTAGGCGTACGTTATATCCATTAAAGAAATGTATTCAGTTTAATATTTATGTTTAAACATGTTATTCGTTTATTGAATCTATGTTGATTATGAAAAGTGAACCGCGTGCATCTGCGCAATAGGCTATATCGGGAGACCTAATTTTGACCACATTAAGTTTTGTTATGTATAAAGCCCATCTTTGAAGTGAATTTCGTTTTTTTATAAATTTTATCTTTATTTTAATAAACGTTTCATCAATCACTTACCTGGATTTAATAAATAAGAAGCAATTATATAGCAGACAAGACACTATCCATAATCAGGACGTGGACGCCCCGGCACAAAATAACTTGCTCGTGAACTGGAGCTCGTCTCATAAATGAACCGAAAACTCAGAAATATATAGAAATCTTGAAATAGCTATGTTTAAACAACATCGACTAACAACAATTAAAAACGAACAGAAACAGATAGGCTGCTCTCTTTTATAGCCTAATCCGTATGAAGTGCATTAGCCTACGTTACTCCATGCATTCACAATACTGCGAATTGGCGAGTCAGCATCATCATCAACTTCCTCTTTTCAGTCAAGAATGACACAGAAAACATTAGTTTATTAATAAACAATTAAAATGACTATATTTGACAAATTCGTTACTTTTGCCGGTTCTTTGTGGCAAGCTTTCTGAGCCCGCTAACTTATCGAATATCGTGACTCCCTATTTTGTACCAGGCAATTTATGGTTGTTCAATAAAGTTCTTGGTAAAAAGGAAATAAGCAACTGTGCGTAATATTATTTCATAGCCTTTTATTTTAATGCCTACAGCGCGCAAGGTTTTATGCGCATGCTCTAAGTCTTCTTCTCGCATTTTTAGTGGATATCTATGGCAGAATTACAGCACCACATACTGGTCTGGGATGTCTACTACATCGTTTTCAGTCGGTTTCAGTGGTTTCGTGTGGACGCGGATATTTTTCGAGACGCCGCCGTGTTTACGGACTTTTTTCTTAGAACGAGGAAAAAAAATATCGGATAGGGGAAGCTCTGGCTTCGTGTGGACGAGGCCTTAATCGTGTTACTTTCTACCAGGTGTCAGACGCTCATGTCGGTTAGATCACAACACTAGAGTCAGAGCGCTATTGTTCTTCACGCGCACAGTAACTGAAATTTAAAACTGTTTAAAGAAAAGGCTCAATAAACTACTGTATAGATAGATACTGTTTAATACACTGTCCATCAATATGTATTTCGTTTGTGCTTTGAACTTTTCAAAGCGGACTCGACGCGCAGCGCATACCATAGGGTGCATACTTTGCTGCGTGCTGTAACTCTACGTGGTTTCAAGCGCATCATTCTGCGCTCTGAATGCGCATAAGCGCTTTGTGCCGCACTGTGTTGGAGTCATTCATATCATAATGCAGTGACGCAATTAAAGCCTATTAACTTTAATAATTATTAATGTTGCTGCCTCATTAAATAGCTGTGCTATACACTTAAAACATGTCTCATTTTTTTAGTAACCTTGGCTATATCTAAAATAATTATCTTTTTCATTTTTGTTATATTATTTTTCATGAATGTATTTTACAACAATACAAAGAGCAATATGTATTGTTCACTAATCTAGTTTATAATAGCATTTTTGTCATATGATCATATATTTTGGGGATTTGTTTATCTTTATAATGAAGCTGTCTGTATTAAGTAGATTGTGTTTAACACACACAAGAGTGATAATCAGTTTAACACACAGTTATATAATTTCTACTTGCTTTAAAAAAACTGTACTGGTATTTAAAATGTAGAATACTGCTGTTTAAATTGTTTTAATTTTAAACCTGTTGGTAGCTAGCTAGCTTTAAGTACTGAAGTACCTGCATTTTCTATTTCTATAATCAACTGTTGTTGTGAACTATATACTGGAGGTACATTTTAAGGGGCTAATTGAGAAAATTGCTATATTTTTTATTAGTTTAAAAATAAAATAAAAATATCGGATTAATATCGGTATCGGCAAAATCCAAAGCTGCGGCATCGGTATCGGTAGTGAAAAAGTGGTATCGGGACATCCCTAGTTTAAACATATTTGACAACGTATTAAAAAGCAAGTAAATCAACTAATGGCCAAGACCGCAGAGCTCTCTCGCTCACTCAATGTCTCGCCCGGGCACTCGCTCTCCCTCGCGCTCTCTGTGCGTCAGTTAAATGATCAACAACAAACAAATGTTGAGTGCTTATCAAGAGTTTTGTGCAAGCAATTTAAGGTTGTGAGTCGCGACTCTTATCCCAAATATAGCAGGCTTCATTCATTGATTGAAGTTTCACAGTATAGAACCGACAGTGAGCGCTCCGAGCGAGCTGAGGGCTGTGGTAACGTTATTAGTCTGCAACCGCGGGCGTGTTTTTCCACATTCAAATATTAATTTTCAACTTCAAAATTAATACATATTCAAATTTAGAATATTCATAGACAGCCCTGCACACTGAACGGATAGTCTACACCTTAGCTATTTGCAGCTCCCTAATACAATGGCAAGCAGTTAAGTTTTATAGACGAGGCATTCGCGTTTTCCATTTTGGACTCACAAACTTGCTTAGCTATATATATATGCAAGCACATAACAGTTATAGACCAACGTGTTTCCATTTCAAAGTGTTTGACAATATTTCAGCTGTCAAACAATTAAAAGATGCTTTGAAAGTTTAAGTTACCGTTCTTGTGAAGAGCAGGTTGCACTCTGCTAGTGGGTGAGGGCGGGGCACGTGAACTACAGTCTCCAGCAGCAGAGCTGCCCATGAACGCCTGCTTATAAATAACGTCGGGGGGAAAAAAAACTATCGGCAAACGCGGAGCCGTGTATTGGCCGATTCCGATACACGTAAAAACCGCAAATATCGGCCCGATATATCGGCCGGCCGATATATCGGTCGATCCCTAGTCAAGGCTGGGTCTTCCAACACGACAATGACCCAAAGCACACAGCCAGAATAACCAAAGAGTGGCTCTTGTAAGAAGCATATCAAGGTTCTGGCATGGCCTTGCCAGTCTCCAGACCTAAACCCAATAGAGAATCTTTTGAGGGAGCTCAAACTGCATGTTTCTCAGCGACAGCCCAGAAACCTGCCTGATCTAGAGAAGATCTGTGTGGAGGAATGGGCCAAAATCCCTCCTGCAGTCTGTGCAAACCTGGTGAAAAACTACAGGAAACGTTTGACCTCTGTAATTGTAAACAAAGGCTACTGTACCAAATACCAACACTGTTTTTCTCAGGTGTTCAAATACTTGTTTGCAGCTCTATCATACAAATAAAGTGAAAAAAAAAAAATCATACATTGTGATTTCTGGATTTTTTTTTTTAGATTATGTCTCTCACTGTGGACATGCACCTACGATGACAATTTCAGACCCCTCCATGATTTCAAAGTGGGAGAACTTGCAAAATAGCATGGTGTTCAAATACTTATTTTCCTCACTGTATATATGTATGTATAAATATATATATATTTTAGGGGTGCGCTTCTGATTGAGGCTGTGACCTCCTTGAAGTCTTAAGTGCAACCATAATCAAAATTAGCACACAGACTCGTTTAATTGTTTTGAAATTCCCGTTTTATTCACACACGATCAGTGAATTGTGATTCGTGCTGCACTGATTGCAACGGCAACTCCTGCTGGATGAGCAGAGCAGACTTTTATATTAGTTTATGATGTTTTTTATTTTTGTGTACAAACAGCAAAATGATAGTTTAGACGAATGTGAGTGTAGCGGTAGAATATTCTATTTTAATCTCACCCTCACGCTCAGTCATGGCGATATTGCGAGACAGATTTTCACTCAACAGGAAATCTAGTCATATTTTAATCTCAACGCGGCACAAGATCTCGTCACACCCCTAAAATATATATAATATATATGCAACATAACTTGTGCACATCACTATATTGATTTTCAGGGTCATGGTACCTCAGGCAGGTTGTGTTCTCTGCAGTGACGTCTGTTGATCATGAAGCTGGTCAGCCACTCCTTCCTCTCATCTACCATCTTCTTACTAAAGGCCTGCAAATAGATAAAGCCACAGACATCTTCAGGAAGATTGACTTTAAAGCCCTTTTTATGATTTTACAGTGACACTTTGACTAAGTTCCCAAAAAGCAGGAATGTAAAGTCCCCGTAAAGTCAAAATTAAGTATGTGTTCTGACTTTTTCACACCACAGAAAAATGTGTTATTAGCCACCCAGCTAAATTTGAATGATAAAAAAGGCGGCAAGTACATAAAATAAGCTATCAAAATCTTAAAAAAAATGAGCAGTTATCTCTGTTCTCAAACGCTGGGGACGTGTCCGCTGGCTGTGCTGAAACCACACCCACTAGAAGGAAAGCTGTCGACGGTGATATTAGGTGAAACTGCTTTTGCGACAGGAGGATGAACGCTGAGGCGGGAGATAGTAGTTTCGGCCCCGTTCACCAGTAACAGTGGATTATCAGTGAAGCCCAGTTGTCTCTGAGGAAAGTTTATAAAACTATTCAGTGTAAAATGATCACTACAGAGGCGGGTGTTGGCGGTGATCCTCAGCTCTTCATCAAGGTAGACGCTCTAAAAACCTCTTCTTGATGTGATCGTTTTCAGGGAATTTAAATGAAGATACCGATCTGTTTTGTACATGATCGCATCCAGGTAGCCTATGCATGTGTCGAAGGCATAGCTAGGTAGCACACTGTAGGTTCAGCTGTAGTAACTAATAGTACTGACAGTCACTCGCGATTGAGCGGTGAATGCGAATGTGCTCGGGGAGTGTTATTGTGTTAGGGGAGAGATCAGACTCTGTGCGTCATCAAATAGGGGCGTCTCCAGGAGCTCATGGGCTCCAGTGCGTCATCGAGCCCTGTTTTAGCCCTACCCAAACAATCCGTAAAATTGCAATAGTGAAAAACTGTTTAACGATTTAACTCCACATTTCAGTACTTCACAGTTCACAGTCTTTGTAATATGTTTTAGCAATACATATGTAACATTTATAATGCGTTTAGAACTTTTTTGTAGAATTGCCTTTACAGGGACTTTAAACGTACAATATGTAATTTTTTTTGGCCACCAGGGGTCACTCATTTCACATAATAACAAAGACGTACTTTGATGACGTCAGGAAAGAGCGTGGGCTCACGGGAGTTGTTGTCGCTGTCAATGACAACCAGCTCAGCTCATGACATGACATGATCGTTTTTACAAAATATACGGATATACGGCATCTCTCTTCAATGAATGACCTATTTTAGAACATTTTTCGGGCACACCGGATTTTATAAGCACGTAAGATACTGCAGTCAAACGTTTGACTGGGTTTGCGTTATGCATCCACTATGTGCTAAAGGCTAAAGGGAATGTAGTGAGAGCTTGCGCCGCAGGTGAGGCGTTTATTTAGTAAGCATGAGCGCGCTAAAGCGAGCACGTACATTCCCAACCTGACTCATAAGAGTATTCAATGTGCGCGGCTCGCTAACAGCAACAGTTGGCTGATTTGAATGAGACGACCGGTTACTGTGAACGGGGAACGCTATATGCGCGAGCAGCACCGGGGGACAGTGCATCTCGTCTGAGTGAGCGCTCGTGAGCAGGCACGTGATTTACACGCATAAAAATACGTCTTACTTTTTTTTCTTCATCATTTTCTATGCTTTCTTGGCGGTAGTCCAGTGTTCCCCTTTGTGTTTGGTGGTTTCGCCGGGTTCCGCAAGGAAGTTAGAGAAAATAGAGGAGTCAAAGGTTATATGACGCCATAGACGGACGACGAAACGGAAATAAAGAAACGTCCCGTTTCTTCGAATTAAACTATAAATTTCTCAGTATTTGAAAGTTGGTGGAAACTGTCGGGATAATGTAAGTACACATCTAATAGAAATATATAACATAGATACAGTTATTTTTGCTATTTTTAAAGACGAAAAAGTACAGATTGTGGCTTTAAGGAAAAATGTTTACCAGGGTGATAGCTTCATCATCAGCTGGCCCGGAGTACTTAAAGGGGATTCGATGTCTCGTCATATCCGAAAAATACTCTTTGGCCTCCTTAGATGTGCTTGTACCCAAACCTGGCGAGAGGCAGACAGAAATATACATGTGAGATATGTAAAACAACCAAACACACGCACATTTTAGAACCACTTACAAGTGTTATTGTAAACCCTAGGGGTGGGTGATATGACGACTTATTTCACAATAAGAGAAATTGTTTTACAACGATAGATCACAATAGTTATAGCTTATTTCCTGAATCAATCAACTTAAATCTCCTTTGTTTCTTTTCATCCATGATGACAGTCACTTGGTGTTGTTTGTGGCATTTCATTACTGACTGTGCCGCAATCTATTTTTAGAGTCGATGGTTGCAACCGCTATACCTGCTCACTTTCAGTGAGCTATTTTACACAGGCTCAGTCCTGCTTCTCTGTGGCGATGACGGCGTGCAGTTAAAAATCACAACAAACGTATTTGAAAGTGGGGGGACATGTCCACATAGGAAATTACACCGGTACGTAAGACATCATCCCCGGGCTTTATGAACTTGCGCTCCATGCTTTCACCGACGACGCTAACGTGACCTATGGATCTCAATCCATCACACTGTGTCGCTTGGACCCGCCCTGCTCTGCTTATTATAGGCTTGTAACGTGGAGCTACGTTCCTCTCATATGATTGGTAGGTGAAATCAATTGACTCCAAAATATTAAAATCACATGCAAGTTCAATTTTTCCCCCTCATGCCCGTACCTAAGTGTCCACCTAAGTGGACATCACATTTTTGCTTGTATGGAGCATAATACTTAATTCTGTGTAACTCGAACATGTTTCACAATCGCAGACACTTACACTGTCATCTGGTGGTGTCAGGAGAGAGAAAAAAAATTATATTAAACAATAAAGTAAAATAAAACAATAATAATGTCAAGATGGCGGAGAACACAGGCTACATTTCACGCACCCACACCATACCAAAACGTAAGGGGCCAGTTGTTCAAAACATTTAATCTGGATCAAAATGATCCGGATTTGGAAATCCCATTTTTTCCTATCCAGGATCAGGTAATCCGTCTTAATTTTATGCCAGTTTTTCAAAGCAACATTGGACTGGATCACGCTGATCCAGATACACAGTTTTCAAGATTACCAAATCCGGATTACCAGTGCTCTAAATGGGACAACATATCACAATGTGGGCTACCAGCCATGTAAAGAACAGGTAGAAGAGCCAAAATGGGGTCACTGTGTTTCTTATTTTGAGACAAAACACAAATGGGAACACAATAATTTTTATTTTATTTTTACTATACTGAACAGCTTAATTGTTAGCCAATGTCTACTTTATCACTGTTACAATGGTTACGCAAGTCAAGTGCAAAATATAAATAAAAGTATATACACAAAATCATACAAATGTATTATTTGACCAATTTTAAAGTTTTACTACATTTTCTTCCTGAAATCCAACTTGAAATCCTACCCCCTGTTGGGATCAGGATAATCCTGTTTTTTTTTTGGATCAAAGTTATCCAAATCCCACTGACAAGTTTTGAACAACACAAACTGAAGGTTTAAAGCCACACCATGTAGTCTCAGATTTTTTTGTAAAACAGTGACCTCTAGAGCCACTGTGGTGTACTTGCACTGTCGTAAATAACCGTTATTCCCCTGTTACTGCATATCTACTGAACTACTGTCAAGTGTTAGACTGCTTTTTAATAATAAAGTTGCCTATCGCGTTTGCTGGCTTATAACGTTTTTGCATGATTTCTGCAAAATCATAAGTAAATAGCCTATAGTGTTTTTTGATTGTAATGTTAACATTACAAAATGTCAGATGACATCAATCAAGTTAAATGTACGTCGCATTTCATAACATTGGCCGTTATGATTTCATTAGACATGACTATTACAATTTATCATAATAGCAAATTGTGTTCAATTATTTACAACCTCTAGGCTTATATATGTCCTAATAATTATGTGAGATATTGAATATGTCCTCATGATAATCGCAAGAATCAACATCAACAGCGTCAAGATTTAATTGATTCATAATCAACACAATTTGAAGTAAAGTTACAGTCGGGAAGTGCACTGTTAGTCAGATAAAGTTTATATAACAGTACGCACGCCATAAGAAATCCGAACCAGACACAGGACTAAAGTTACGTGATAAATACACATCACAACACCTGAATTCAGCTGGCAACCTAGCTCTTGTGGCAAGTTCGCCAATAAACATAACGGGGAAAAAAACAACAAGACTAAGAGAAACGACTGTTTGTTAGGAAGTCTGCTTACAGCTCTGGTAATCGAAAACTAGCAAGACATATGTGAGAATTATAGAACTGGTCAGATTATCAACAACGGATGAATGAACAGCACCGTAAAAAACGACATACCACAAGCCAGCGCAGCAACATACAACATAGAACGCAAACAAGTTTACAAATAAGAGATTTACTTACAAATCAGTCAACAAGATCGCCAGGTCAGCATCGCGGTTACAATCCAGTGTTGCTTTTAAGCTCGCGCCAACGAGTGAAAGCCCGACCGAGTGGACTCTTGTCCGGTTTCTTGCACGGTCCGATTCTCTTTCCCTTTTTCTGGACATTTCTGAACGAGTTTTCTTGGATGTGCGAAAGTAGCTTCATACAGTATGTTGTTGTTGATGCGTGTGACGTCGTTGCCGTAAACCATTTCGTGATTCTCACGAGCTGTGTCAGGGGCGCCACTCTCAAACTTGCATGGCTGGTTTTTCCGGCGGCGTCCCCCCCAAGCTTCACTACCAGGGTGATTCGCCCTACTATGACTTTGTTAACCACCGAAACGACTTTGAAGCTGTTATATTAAGGTACAGATCTTGCATAGAGTGCCTTTAAACCAGATTAAAACTAGGATTGGATTCCCTGATCTAATCTGATTTCAGATTCCTTCTTTCCCTTTTGAACAACCCATATTCAAGATTTGATCCAATCCGATAAACAAAATCCGATCAGCTTACCTTTGAACAACTGGCCCAAGAATGTTAGCAAAAAAATTAAATTCGTAGCTTCATTACGCACACTGGCTCACTCTTGAGCGTGCACATACTAGCTCACTTAACTTGCTTACTCAACCAAATAGTGCTGTGCTACGCAGACATTTGCATACCACAATTAAAAATATATAGCTAAATATCCAACAATGGAAACTTTATAGTTATACCACCCAGCCCTAGTAACCGCCTAGTGTGCAGGTGACCCAGTCTATGACCCCTTCACTTGTACAGAGATGAGGACTGAGTAAAAACATTGCTTACATTTGCCAGTGGACTACCACAGGTGTTTGAGACAAACCTTTGTAGTATTTGATCTTCCAGGATTTAATGTTACATTGTTTCTCCTTCCACTCAGTGAACTCTGGAATACTGTAGAAAGAAAGCTCCTGCTTCTTATTGGATGCCTAGAAAGCAACGAAAGCCACAAGTCAAGATGCATTCAACAACTAAAATTTTTATGCACTGTTAATGACAAGAGCAGTTGGTATCTACCTTGATGATCGGTGTGATGAACTCTTCAAGAAAGTTGTGGCGCAGCAGTGATGGCCAGTTATGATGGATGAAGTTGATGAGAAGTCCTTTAATGTGAGACCCATCTTGATCCTGCAAAAATCACCTGACATTATAACAAACCACAACAGTCCAATATCCTGTAACAGACACTTTGTAGTTGAGTCTGACCTGATCCGTCATGATCATGAGCTTGCCGTAACGCAGGCTTTTGAGTGATTCAGAGTCACTGTAGTTCTTCTTGTACTGCAGACCAAGGATCTTTATGATGTTGTTGATCTCCGTGTTCTCCATGATCTGCAAACAAAGAAAACATGTCTCAAATAAATGAAAAATAGAATTATAAAACTATGGTAAACCATTTTACTTGCATTTTACTGACAAAAAGATATATTCTATTGTTCTCCGTGCAAGTAAATGGGAATCTGAGACAGTTGTGGTCACCATTCACTTTCATTATATGGAGAAGAGAAACTTCAAATGGCATATTGCACATCTCTCATTGAGCGTGCTATTTAATTAGCCTGCTAAGCTAACATACACTACACAAGTATTATAATCAATGGACATCTATACATGGAAAAATAAAAAAGAAAATGGAGCCAAATCAAGAACTAAAAACAAAACAAAAAAAATAATTTGTGGGTCATGTAATGGATATCAAAGCAGTTAAAAAAACCTTAAAGGGATACTTCAGGATTTAGCATTAAGCTTTGTATTAGAAAACCTGTAGTATTTTCAAATCACTTTTCACCCTCATATCTAGAGCCAGACTGATATTGTTGGCAGATATTAGGCATTTTTGCAAAGTATCTGTATTTATAATTGCCGATAAACTTGTATTTAAAAAAAAAAAAAAAAATTCGGGGGTGGAGCTGCCAATAAAGCACATAAAAGTGGTCACAGAGAACTGGCAAAAGTAACGATTGTAAATACATCAAATATAGCAAGGAGACATTTTAATTGTTTATTAAAAAACAAGTGTTTTCAGTCAGTGTTGCTGCAAAGTTGACAATGCTGACTCGTGATCTTGAGTGAACACGCCAGAGAGAAATGCACATTTCATACAGATAACAGCAGAGAACAGTCTGTCTTTCATTTTGAATTGTTCTGTTTAAAAGTAGACATTTCAATATGGATATATTTCACGGGTCTATACGCCGAGTTTCGGTTCATTTGAGACGAGTAAACGCGCCAGCACCTCCGTGTCGAGATGATCTATTGTCCGCTGTATTTATTAAATCCAGGCAATTGATTGATGAAACATTGATTCATATTAAGACAAATAATACAAAACGAAATTCAGGTTGAAGAAAGGTTTAACTGGCCAGTGACCACAACAGTGCAAGATGGCATCAAATGGTAAAGTAAAAGAGAAAAATTATTGCCTCCCTTTTAAACAAGGTCTGAGTTGGATGTAGTGTTTCACATATTTAGTGTAGTGTTTAGTATCTTGACCACAGATGGGCAGAAACTGTTCCTAAATCTGCTTGTGCGACAGCGAAAGCTCCCATATCGTCTCTCAGATGGGAGAAGAGTAAATAGTCCATGGGTGGGATGAAAAGGGTCTTTGATAATGTATCTTACCCTTCGTAGGCATCGCTTGAGGTAAATGTCTTGGATCAAGGGCAATATAGCACCAATGATATTTTGGCCCATTTTGAACACACGTTGGAGGGCTTTCTGGTCTGAGACAGTGGAGTTGCCATACCACAATGTGATGCAGTTTGTTAGGATGCTTTGACGCATAGCTAGAAGTTCTGCAGCATAGGAGGGAACAGGTGGGCTTTCTTTAGGACTTTATTTAGCTGATGCTTTTATCCAAAGCGACTTACAATTGCTATATATGTCAGAGGTTGCACGTCTCTGGAGCAACTATGGGTTAAGTGTCTTGCTCAGGGACATATTGGTGTCTCACAGTGGATTTGAACCTGGGTCTCTCCTAGGGCAGTAAAGCAAGTGCACTTAGGGAGTAATAATTAAAAAATAAATTTCTTCTACATAAATAACCCATTTTAAATATACATTCATCTTTCCAAAGTGTCGTTTTTTTATTGACCTGTTTGTGTGACGCCTCTCGCACGTTGAGGATTTTACCACGCAGAGGGAAGACACCATAACGATCACGTCCCACCACACCCAGACCCGACACAGCCAGAGTTTTGGCCGAGTCTCCTTCAGTCAGGATCAGAGTGCAGCTAGTGGAGTTCTTTCCACCTGAAACAAACCATCCTGAAATGAATATCCAGGCAGAACAAAGTGTCCTAACATATTCACAGCACAAACAGTTACCTGCATCGTTGGCATCATCCAGCTTGGGGACTCCTTTAATCTTAGTGTGTTTGACGGCAGAGCATTTCTTATTGAGCTGAGCCTGGGCTTTAAACTTCACCCAATTCATAATGCTCTCCACAATTCCACAGACATTCGCCTACAAACAACACACAGAGAGGTGAATTCGCTCAGTTTTACAGTTAGGGTTCATACAGATGTTTACCAATAAATTCACAACCATTGAATATTTTATGTCATTTACAGTAGTTGTCATGTGCACTGTCAAGCTAAAACTACTCCAACATATCCAAGACAGGATAGAATTTGCTTCTGCTGAGTGGCAGCCTTAGATGTTGGACCGGTCGTGGGAATGGGGTTGTTTCATGACAAATTTTCCCCTTTTTTTCCAATGGTTGTTGCATTAAATCGTACCCAGATACAATAGTGCTATTTTCTGATTGGCTTTTGTATAGCTCAACTAACACAAAACGCCCTTGATTCCTGCCGGGCCAAAGACGTTTTGGGCGCTGCGGCATATTAAAATATGCATATAATAACATATTAATATATATATATATATATATGCCGTGAGAATTACTCTGTGTGGCAGGGGTGCGTGGCAAAAGACCGAAAAATGTGACTGTTATGCTCATTGCGCGACACTTGAGAGCCCTGTGTGTGTGTATATATAGACCCCATCACGGAGTAAGTCTCTCTCAGTTAAATGTATGTGTTAATATTAATGTGTTTGTGAAAGAGTAACACATACATTTAGAGAGAGAGAGAGAGAGAGAGAGAGAGAGAGAGAGAGAGAGAGAGAGAGAGAATGAATGATATGAGTAGCCAATTGCAGATTTGGGGGCTTTCAACTTTTCAGGGGCCAAGTCATTTCTGTGGACGGGCCTGAGTATAGTATATGAAAAGTAATTTTGAACATTAAAAGCATGCTAACCTATTCTATTACACCCAATAAAACAAAATCATTTTTAAAATAGAATGATATGGCCCCTTTCAAGGAGCTTAAAAAAAGTATCTAAAAGCAGCCGCCTATCAAATGGGACTGAATTGAGGTACTGGAATTGGTACTCTACTAAAAGGTGGCTAGTGTGGTTATATTTTTAAAACTTCTGACTTGGTACGGAAATCTGTACTTCGGACAAAAAAATCCCCGCAAATCAGTTTGACCTGTGCTGGTATAACACTATGCCATGCCATAAATTCAATAGAGATGTTTATTTCCTATTGATCATGACAGCAATAATTGTTGATGTCAAATGCTGCAGAGCAGCATTATATGGAGACTTCAAGCACTTTAATTAGGTGATCCCATTCAGGCTAAATTCAAAATGAATGATTAAAGTGTCACATTTCTCACCTGTTTAATGAACTTATCACTCAGAGAGCAGGTAGAACCAAAACTCTTCTGCTGCAAGGTCATGTTCTCTTTGGTCTGAGAGTCAAAGCTGGGGTTCTCAATCAGACAGTTCACAAACAACCACATGTGATTCTTCACCTACACAAAATTCAACCAGGTCACCCAGAGAGCCATAATTGTTAAATTTTATAAGGTTTACTGATAATCTGTATGTACCTGAAAAGGTTTAACAGCCACTCCAGCCTTGTTCTTCTTTTTAACCACTTCAATTAGTTTGGACACAATCTGGTCTGCAACATAGTCTGTGTGTCTGCCACCCTAAAACACAGAACACTATTGAAAGCACTTTCCTCCGTCAATGTACAGTATCTGAGAGATTAAATAGGCAAATTCTGTACACATATGTTTACAGGTCAACTCTAAATGAGGTTTCAGTTTGCCATTACGAAAACGACAACTATTACATTCAAAACAATAGTACACTAAATTAATAGTAGCGATTAACAGTACACTAAATTTTAGTCGAAGAGAACAGGAATTAGCGACCAAATATGGAAGTCAGTTAGTTGCTTTGAAATTTGCAAATGATTTAAATCAATCTGTTTTGTATAAAACGCTATGTAAATATAAATGACTTGACATTGTTCTTATGTCACAAAGACATTCTGCAAGCATTAAAAGGAAACCAATCAGGTTTGTTCTCTCACGTCAAACAATTTGTTCAGGGTTCGTACAGATTCTGTAAAATGACACTCCAGGACTTTAAGCAATACACACACATACATATATATATATATATATATATACAGTATATACATATACACACACACACACACACATTGGTGAACCTGCGGACGGTAAGCCATCCTGTATGGGTAAACGTGACATCGGAATCGAATCATTTAGTACGTGAGGAGATTAAGAAGATGAGGCACTCGGGAGGAAGAAATGCCGGCTGTTGCTTGTTCTCACACGACAGCATCAAACTTCTGTCACGCTGACACACTGACCCCAGGGATCTTTTGAAAAACTTTCAGCTGTTGTATTCAAAGTCAACGAAAACCGAGCAGGACCAAGCCATTTTACAGCTGATCGCCGTCAAAAAAAGCTCAGCAGCGACATCCCAAGGTTGACAACAGCGATATGCAGAAGTAACGTTAGATCATGCTTAATAAATCATAATTCAAGATGATGTGCTCATCTTAGTTAATGTTTTAATTAAGGTGTTGTTCATCCATGAAGTCATGAATGAAAAACGTTGAACTGTTAAAAAACGTTAGTTCCTGATGATATTAATGTATGAATGAATGCATAATTCATGCATGATTCATTTATCCATGAATTCATGATAATTCATGACATGTACCCTTAAAGTGTTACAGAATATTGTTATATTAAAGCAATGGATTTATAGTATTGCACAAGAAATTCAATGTGTATAAAAGTTTTTTGATTAATTGCATTTTGAAAAAAATAAATTAATGGATTTATTGCATTTTGGGAAAAAACTGTTTGTATAATAAATCTTTGAAAATCAAAACATGGATTTAATTTTTTATTGATATTATAACCCACAAATGCTATGTGAAAATTTGAAACAGAAAATAGTGTTTTTTATCTTCCCATTTTCTTGCTAAAGAAAACACAGTTTTACTCAAATTCATCAAAATGGATTTATAGCATACATACATACGCACGTACATATATATATATATATATATATATATATATATATATATATATATATATATATATATATATATATATGTAAATCAATATTTGAAGAGTTTGGTTCCAAAACGCTATAAATCCATTTTGATGAATTTGAGTAAAACTGTGTTTTCTTTAGCAAGAAAATGGGAAAATGAAAAACACTATTTTCAGTTTCAAATTTTCACATAGCATTTGTAGGTTATAATATCAATAAAAAATTAAATCCATGTTTTGATTTTCAAAGATTTATTATAAAAACAGATTATTTTTTCCCCAAAATGCAATAAATCCATTAACTTATTTTTTTTCAAAATGCAATTAATCAAAAAACTTTTATACACATTGAATTTCTTGTGTAATCCTATAAATCCATTGCTTTAATATAACAATATTCTGTAACACTTTAAGGGTACAGGTCATGAATTATCATGAATTCACGGATAAAATGAATCATGCATGAATTATGCATTCATTCATTCATTATTTTCATCAGGAACTAACAACTTTTTTTTAACAGTTCAACGTTTTTCATTCATGACTTCATGGATGAACAACACCTTAATTAAAACATTAACTAAGATGAGCACATCATCATGAATTATGATTTATTAAGCATGATCTAACGTTACTTCTGCATATCGCTGTTGTCAACCTTGGGATGTCGCCGCTGAGCTTTTTTTGACGGCGATCAGCTGTAAAATGGCTTGGTCCTGCTCGGTTTTCGTTGACTTTGAATAAAACAACTGAAAGTTTTTCAAAAGATCCCTGGGGTCAGTGTGCCAGCGTGACAGAAGTTTGATGCTGTCGCGTGAGAACAAGCAACAGCCGGCATTTCCGTCACTGTTTACATTGCGTGAATGGTGCGTTGTGATCGGTTAAGCGGATATGTTGCATTTTGCAGAAAAGGGAGACTGGCGTTTGTCGCGGTTTGGAAAGAAAGGGAGAAAACATTACATAATAACGCGGCGGATATCGCATTTTACGTCAAATTAAACATTGTTTTGTATCTGGTCGGTATTGAAAAGTCCGATTTTTGCAGTAACTCATTTTTTTTTAAAATGGCGTTTATCGCGTTTTGGAACCAAACTCTTCATTTAATTAAATAGAGATGCATTTAATTAACTTGTATTTACAAAATCTTTAAAACAAACATAATTAGACCCTATACTTTACATGGCAACTTCTTGAATCCTATTACTTTTTTTTTTCCACAAATAAAAAAAAAACATATGAATGTGAATATTTATTTATTTATTTTTTTGACTAACTTTTGACAAGGTAACGCTCATTACATACAGCACACATTTTTTTTTTTTTTTTTTTAATTCAAGCACCTTTCAAGTACCTCTTCAAAATTATGATGGTTTCCCGGGACTTAAATTACAATAAGTCAAGTTCAAGTACTTCAAACTTTTTAAGCACCTTGTATGAACCCTGTTCGTTGTGCATTGATAAAATGTTCAGATGTGAATTAAATTAATTTTTTATATCAAGGAATAATTTCTCTTTAGTCTTGGTATTAAACTGCTAGATTCACGTGAATTATGGGCTATTGCTACTAAGTAACCTTAAGCATCCAAGTAAACAGGGACAGAAATTGGATTTCATAACAAATATACTCAAAATCAAACCGTTTGCCAAAATGAAATGCTAAACCAACATCAATATCATTTTGTAAACCTGAAGATGTTTACCTTAGTTGTGGCGATGCCGTTAACAAAGCTGACTTGCTGGAAGCCTTTATCGCTAAGGGTAAGACACACCTCCCAGCGTTCATTCGCACTCTCATGGACTATCGTCAGGGGAGAACCAGTCTCATCCACCTTGTCCTTCAGATAAAGGTCCACGTAGCTACGGAAACCATTCACCTGAAAGATAAAGAAACTTAAACTTAGGAAAAATGTTTAAATACAGTGATATAAACAGAAAAATTCATGAGGTCCAAGTGCAAAACCCAGTCATCTACTCACTGGCAGTTTCTTGCCATTGAGAAAGACACGGACACCCTTAGTGGCCCCAGCGATGTCATATGCTCGTCGAGTTAGCAGCGCAACAGTATCTTTATCCAAAGCCTGCATTTTAAACTTTGCCAGGTCCGGTTGGAATGTGATGCAGGTGTAGTCATCACCATCGAAGGGTTTGATCTTAGACTCGCCTGCTCGGCCCATGTTATCAAACCATGTCTTTAGGGAAAAGATTATAACACTTTACCAATTTTGTTCCAAGACAAGGCATATAATATTCTGATCAACACAACAGTTGACAGCATTAAGTCACATGATAATCACTGATCTCCCAATATGACTGGACTGCCACCAGGCAGTTAAGCATCAAGTGTATGAGCAGCCATATACAGTATTTTCCGCACTATAAGGCGCACCTTCAATGAATGACCTATTTTAGAACATTTTTCATATATGGGGCGCACCGGATAAGGCACATAAGATACTGCAGTCAAACGTTTGACTGGGTTTGTGTTATGCATCCACTAGATATGCTAAAGGGAATGTAGCGAGTGTGCGGAGCCGGAGGCACGTAACTTACATTCGCAGCCTGACTCAAGAGTATCCATTTGTGTGCGGCAGTTAACAGTTACTGTGAATGGAGAGCACTTAATGAACATTCTGTGATGCGCGAGTAGCGCTGGGGACAGTGTGTCTGTTATTAAGAGTGAGCGCTCGTGAGCGGGCAAGAGACTTACACACATAACCTGATTTATACGAGGTTGAACTGGCCATGTGACAGAGCCGGCATAAGATGGACACGAGCGCGAGTGCACG
This sequence comes from Cyprinella venusta, assembly GCA_038021265.1. Taxonomy (NCBI): domain Eukaryota; kingdom Metazoa; phylum Chordata; class Actinopteri; order Cypriniformes; family Leuciscidae; genus Cyprinella; species Cyprinella venusta. The sequence goes on along the minus strand of CM075877.1, from coordinate 9,650,760 downwards.
GGCGAAATTAATAACACAGAGCGTTATTAACCATTTGATCCAATTAACCAATTGATCCATAAGGATTATAAGGCACACTGTCGTTTTTTGAGAAAATTAAAGGCTTTTAAGTGCACTTTAGTGCGGAAAATACGGTAGATTACCCTGCAAATTGAAAATACGCTCAATGGAAATGCGTCAATTTCGCAAAAACTCCTGTTTATCGCAAAAAAAGTTTACGCTCGCATGAGGTTTTTCAGGCAATTTGAAAAAAGAATAGTTCACAAAACTGCAATGGAAACGGGTTTTGCGCATTTACAGTCACCTGACTTAAAAGACGCGGTGCGTTTTGGGTCCGTGTAATAATAATAATCATCATCATCATTATTGTAACATTTATTAGGCTACATATTTAGAATACGCTTTTATCCACAAAAAGAACAAAGCAATTCGTCACATTTCAATCATAATACAGGTTGGACAATAAAGTTACTAGGGCTAAGATTATCACAAATAAACAAGATTGACGCATCCAAGTGTGTGTGTGGACTGTGGAGCGCGCACTGTACAACAGGGAGGCGCGAGTGTGAGCACTTGCATTTTCCTATCAACAGTGGAAACAACTTAAAAAAAACTATCATTTCTGGTCATACAGAAAATAATTATACTTTTATTTGCGTAAACTCACAATAACAAGAAAACGTTGAGCTTTTGTAAAATAAAACAATCAAGCACACTTTCATGATCTCTGTGAACTGAAGTGCGAGAACTGAAACCGAATATACCCTATGTAGGTCAAAGCTTGAAATGCACTTTAAAACGAACAAATTCGAATCGAAAGCTAATACCTTCTGATTATGTAATCCTTAAGAAATGTGCATTTCTCTCTAAAGGTGCATCCGGAGATGCAGATATGTTTATATATATATATATATATATATATATATATATATATATATATATATTCATTCTCTCTATATATATTTGCAGTTAAAAAAATAAACTTAATTTTCAAAGAACTGTATTATGATTATGTTTTTATGTAATATTGATATTTTTTTTGTTGTTGTTTTATAAATGCTTTGACAATTGTTTAAAAAATGTTCAATCAAAACATCGCAAAACTGATTGTTGCGCAGGACAAGACTTTGGCCGATTAAGGATTATTTTGGTTGACTATCATTAATACATAGATATAATATTATAATAAAATGAGCTACATAGAACTAATATATATATATATATATGAAGAGTTTGGTTCCAAAACGCTATAAATCCATTTTGATGAATTTGAGTAAAACTGTGTTTTCTTTAGCAAGAAAAAGGGAAGATGAAAAACACTATTTTCAGTTTCAGATTTTCACATAGCATTTGTAGGTTATAATATCAATAAAAAATTAAATCCATGTTTTGATTTTCAAAGATTTATTATAAAAACAGATTTTTTTTCCCCAAAATGCAATAAATCCATTAACTTATTTTTTTCAAAATGCAATTAATCAAAAAAACTTTTATACACATTGAATTTCTTGTGTAATCCTATAAATCCATTGCTTTAATATAACAATATTCTGTAACACTTTAAGGGTACAGGTCATGAATTATCATGAATTCGCGGATAAAATGAATCATGCATGAATTATGCATTCATTCATTCATTATTTTCATCAGGAACTAACAACATTTTTTTAACAGTTCAACGTTTTTCATTCATGACTTCATGGATGAACAACACCTTAATTAAAACATTAACTAAGATGAGCACATCATCATGAATTATGATTTAACGTTACTTCTGCATATCGCTGTTGTCAACCTTGGGATGTCGCCGCTGAGCTTTTTTTGATGGCGATCAGCTGTAAAATGGCTTGGTCCTGCTCGGTTTTCGTTGACTTTGAATAAAACAACTGAAAGTTTTTCTAAAGATCCCTGGGGTCAGTGTGCCAGCGTGACAGAAGTTTGATGCTGTCGTGTGAGAACAAGCAACAGCCGGCATTTCCGTTACTGTTTACATTGCGTGAATGGTGCGTTGTGATCGATTAAGCGGATATGTTGCATTTTGCAGAAAAGGGAGACTGGCGTTTGTCGCGGTTTGGAAAGAAAGGGAGAAAACATTACATAATAACACGGCGGATATTGCATTTTACGTCAAATTAAACATTGTTTTGTATCTGGTCGGTATTGAAAAGTCCGATTTTTGCAGTAACTCATTTTTTTTAAAGATGGCGTTTATCGCGTTTTGGAACCAAACTCTTCATATATATATATATATACACACACACATCAAAAATTGAGGCAGTTGTGTTAACTTGCTTGGACCAGTCAGGTATCAGGCTTACCTGTTTGAAACAATGTTTTGACTCACGACAGGCAGTCTCGACAGTGAACTTAGTGCTGAAGATATTACATAGCTTCGCACCATATCCGTTACGGCCACCTGATGACAACACTCGATTACAAACCTCTATTAACTTTAGTACTTTGACAAAAATACATTCACTTCCAGCGCAACCTCACCTGTGACCTTCTTCTCATCATCATCATAGTTACTGGAGGTCAGGAGCTGACCAAAGATCAGGGCAGGAACATAGACCTTTTCCACTTTGTGCTCAACCACAGGAATACCCTTCCCGTTGTTCCACACACTGATGGTGTTATTTTCGCTGCACACAAAAACACACCACTTAGACGTCCTCTCGATCTACAACACTGACCAGCCAGTGCATGTGCATTACTTACGGGTCAATATTGACCTTGATGCAGTTCATAGCCTTGTCCCTTTGTTTGTTATCAGCAGCATTCACTATAAATCAGAGAACAAATATTACACTCAAGCAGCTCTTCATCTGAGCACGTCATCTTTTTAAATGGTCAAAACTGAGTCAACGTTCAAACAAGGGGTTTCATCAACTATTCTGTCACAACCACTAGTTGGCGCTGTTGGCCTTAATCGACTAGTCGGAAACAAAAATGACATATCTACACATATATATATATATATATATATATATATATATGTAGATGTGTGTCATTTTTGTTTTCGACTAGTCGGAATTATATTCGAATTTCGGAATTTGTTCCAACAGCCCTAATATATATATATAGTAGGGCTGTTGGAACAAATTCCGAAATTCAAATATAATTCAAATATTAAAAAAATCAATACTATTCGAATGCTAAAGTTACTATTCAAATATTACTTTTATATATATTTAAAAATAAATATATACTTCCGAAGTGACCAGGTCTATACGGCCCCTTATCGCTTTCTTATTAACAATAGGAGAGCGTGGGACTAGCTTTCGCGTGGCACATTGCTAAAGGGAATGTAGCGAGTGGGCGTCGCCGGAGGTGAGGCATTTATTTAGTAAGCGTGAGCACGCTGGGGCGGGTACGTAACTTACATTCACAGCCTGACTCATGAGTATTCAATGTGCAGTGGCTCGCTGACAGCTACAACTGGTTGTTTTGAATGAGAGGACCCAGTTACTATGAACGGGGAGCGCTTTATGAACATTCTGTGATGTGCGAGCAGCACCGGGGACAGTGTGCCTGTTCATGTGGTTGTGTTAAGAGTGAGCGAGCATGTGACTTACACACATAAAATGATTTATATATTTTTTTAAGCCTAATGATGGAATCACTGTAATGTTGGTTTGGTTGATGGTTTATTTATCATTATAGGTGTTATCAATCATTTAGTTGTTGTTGCTAGTTTGAGTTGAGAAATACACAGAATGATCACCAATCTGTGTGTCCATTTTACTTTAGAAACAAGCAAGTTGACTCATGAAACCATTGTTTATGATATCGCATATCACAATTCCAATATTGACCTCAATAAATGCAATATGACATTTTCGCCAAATCGTGCAGTCCTACTAAGCATAGATACATAAATCCTTCGCTATGTGCTATGAACTTTTCAATGTGAAGCGTTGAGCACTGTGACTTTGCGTTGCTTCAAGTGCATCATTCTACGCACGGGATGCGCATGATCGCTTTGCTGCTCTTAGTGGAGCCTTTCATATTATAATACTTAGGGGAGGGGCATGGCCTAGGGGAATATCACTTGTGGGCCAAGCCCCTGTCCCCCTGGGGAAATGGGCCTGCCACCACAGCTGGGAAAAAATCCTAGAAAACACTGGTAAAGTACCCCCAGCGATCCCCAGCTCTACTTAGGACATACCAAATACAATAAAAGCTGTTAATCATATGAATGATCTCTAGATTAGTCGATTAATCGTTCTAATAATGTATAATGTTTTAATTAGTAAAAATTGTTAGCTGCAGACTACGTGAAATTCACTACACAACATGACAAAACTCACCCAGAATCTCATCATAGATTTTGTAGAGTCCGGGCACAAATGTGATATCTCTACAGTTCATCCCCATATCCTCATCAAACACCCACATTTGCTAAACAGGAAAAAGAAAATGAAGAAACATTAGGTCATTCTATGTCATTTCTATGGGTCGTTGGGATGGTATTTCAATCTAAAATGTTCAAGCCAAAATGTTCAATGTTCAAATCCAAGCACCTGGGGCCAGTTGTTCAAAGGTAAGCTGATCGGATTGGATCAAATCTTGAAAATGGGTTGTTCAAAAGGGAAAGAATGAATCTGAAATCAGATTAGATCAGGGAATCCAATCCTAGTTTTAATCTGGATCAAACCTTCAGTTTGTGTTGTTCAAAACTTGTCAGTGGGATTTGGATAACTTTGATCCAAAAAAACAGGATTATCCTGATCCCAACAGGGGGTAGGATTTCAAGGTGGATTTCAGGAAGAAAATGTAGTAAAACTTTAAAATTGGTCAAATAAAACTTTAAAAATACCAGATTTAAAAACAGCGCTTTCCAAATGCAATAGTTTCTATAAAAAATAGTTGAATAAACCCAGTCACCACTGCCACTCTTTGCACTAAGATAACTGTTTTAATTAATTTATATATGTTTCTATTCTATTTTATATATATATATATATATATATATATTCTTATTTCTTTTTTAACTGTAAGGATTATTTATTGTATTTATTGTACACACCCAGTGGGAGCAACTAATTTCGTTGTATTGTAAAGTACAATGACAATAAAGGCATTCAATTCAATATATTACATTTGTATCATTTAGTGTATATACTTTTATTTATATTTTGCACTTGACTTGTGTAACTGTTATAACAGTGATAAAGTAGACATAGGCTAACAATTAAGCTATTCAGTATAGTAAAGTAAAAATAAATTAAAAATTATCATCTTGTCCCAATTTGTGTTTTGTCTCAAAATAAGAAACACTTACAGTGACCCCATGTTGGCTCTTCTACATAGCTGGTAGGCCACATTGTGATATGTTGTCCCATTTAGAGCACTGGTAATCCAGATTTGGTAATCTTGAAAACTGTGTATCTGGATCAGGGTGATCCAGTCCAATGTTGCTTTGAAAAACTGGCATAAAAGTAAGACGGATTACCTGATCCTGGATAGGAAAAAATGGGATTTCCAAATCCGGATCATTTTGATCCAGATTAAATGTTTTGAACAACTGGCCCCTGAACATTGCAGGATTATTTTATGATTAACTCAATGAAAAACCTTTAAATTTAAATAGATTTTTAATTTTAAATTTAAATATTTATTTATTTATTTATTTTGCTGAAAGTCTGTTTTAGAAAATATGAGCAAATCTTCTTGTACACATGACTATTACAGAACAGCTTAGCAAAATTCTTGCTTAAGTAAAGTGAGTGACCACAATAGACCCTTTTACAGTTGGTAAACACGGTGACGTTTTTTTGTGGGCGGAGCTTAGGTGGAGGCAGAAAGATCCCTCTAGCCGCTTCACTAACGCTAGTTAGCAAGGATTGTTAGCTTGTTTTTTAACAATGACAGGAAAAAATCCGATATTATCTAATTTTGTAAGGTCACTCTTAATGTGTAAGGTCACTCAGTGTCCAGGACCGCGATTGTTATTTCCAAAAGTTATTTTTAACAGACGGAACCAGATTGGCCGACCTGTAGCCGCCTACACGCTCACTCAATGCATGGATGATCTGACAGGATTAACGTACGTTATCTCGGTTGAGTGCCCTGACTTCTACACCTACCTTATAGAGAAACCGATCGTAAATAGAAACTGAGGGCATATAAATCTTTAGATGCCTATACGGTCCTGTACAAGACTTGTGTGTACGATCCGCAGTTCTGCCGAGCCAGCGCCGAGACCACGACAATGTAAAGAGTGACATTACAGTGCGATTTTAATGTGAATATTTTCTAGAAATAAAAGTTCCAGTTACAGCATATTCATTTTTCATCAATTCTTGCACCAAACAACACAACAAGATGACATTAATAATAGTAAAAATTATTTAAGCTCCTTATTATGTAGCTGAATCTGTGCTGTTTTGCATTGGCCGCCTCCAGTTTGCACTTTGTTTTGCCTCCTGCTAGCGCGGTGACGTAACTGTGACGTCGGCGCAAAAGGGGTCTATAGTAGAACATTTATTCTTTAGTATTAATGATACGAGTCATGGGGCAATACGCATTTTTCTTAAACGGTGAGTACGGGTGGACCTGATAAACATTATGACCTCTCTCAGCACAAATTGATGATCTCTACCTGTGTGACGGGCTCCACAGAGCCGATGTAGGTGTCAGGCCGGAGCAGGATATGCTCCAGCTGGGTCTTCTTCTGATAGATCCGCTCCACAGACAGCCGCTTCTCATCTTTCTTATGCTTACTGAGAGCCTTATTCTCAAACAAACTCTAAAAGACACAAAAGTTACAGCAATTATTATGCATGAGATTGATATGTATTTTTGTTCGTTTGTTTATTTGTTGTTGTTTTTTTAGATAAAATTGTGGGGCAAAAGACAATAGGTAACATCACAGCAACCAGTCCAAAGATTTTTTGCTTTACATTATGTTGCTGGTCAGTTTGACCCCTTTCAATTTTAGTTTCAAGTTTTTCATTAACCGTTAACCGAGGCCCTTATCGGTTAATACTCGGTTAACCATAGTGTGCGCGCCACAACCTCGAAACAAAGAGTTAATTTTTAACACCTTTAATAACTGGTTGGACCCCATTTGAAACGAAAATAATTTATAGAAATAAAATGCAGTGGTAAGTACAGAGCAGTTAAAGTAGGCACGTTTCAATCACCCTTCAAACTGAATTGTCAATTGAAAGTATGCACATTGGAAACACGTCCATTGGAAACGCGTCCAAAACTCCGCAGTTCGAAAAAAGTATTTCACAAAACTGCAATGCGGTCCGTGTCTGCAAATAATAATAATCATTATTGTAACATTTTATTAGGCTGCATATGTAGAAGATGCCTTTATCCAAAAAAGGAACAAAGCACAAATAAATAGAGCTGTGTTTCGATTCAAATTTCAAGAATCGATTCGATTCCGATTCTCAAGATCTTGAATCGATTATCATTATTCGATCCGATCTTCGAGATTTAGACATTTGTTTTTGAAAAAAGCATTTTTTTTTCCAGCTGTTACTTGAATTACAGGACTGTTATGCAACATATTGATACTACTATTAATAATAATAGTATCAATATGTTGCATAACTACAGTCCTGTAATAATTTATTATAGACATTCAACTGCAAATTAATGTAGTAGCCTATCGATTGTTGTAAAGAACAATCCCCCTTCCGTGTTGATACAACTGCTTTCACTAACTTACACTGGTGTAGATGACAGAGGACGCAGAGGTATATCAGTAGGAGGATTGCAAGTAACCGCAGGAACCGTGATATTAACTTTTTTATAAGGCTATACCCTTCTTGTTTTGAACTTCATGCATGTGTATTGAATGTTAGACAAGTTCATAATGATACCGAGACTGTTTGTCGTGGTGATGTGTAGCCTACAGAGGCTTCGCACAGACAGTGAATGAAAGAGATCAACAGAGCGCGTGCGATTACCTGCGTCTGTCTTTGAAGTCATATGTATTCGCGGAAAGCTTGCCGTGCCATGTCAAAGGAACGCGAAATAGTTGTCGAATCATCCTTTTAACGTTCACGTTACGGGTATTTACCATAAATGCACGTCAGCAGCAGCGCTGATCAGCATCCCACAGCACAAGGAAACAGTGGGGAAATAAAATCAGTGAGTCACGCATTGAACCAATGCCACTCTCCCATGCGACGCATTGCTGCTCAGCTGAGCCTTAAAGGAGAACTCCGGCGAACAATGAACCTTTGGTCTAATAAATCATCGGTACCTTGTCAATCGTTCTCTGAGATTTGTTTTCATGATAATCGAATGTAAAGAGTTTTATCTCTAAAAACTGTTTAGCATATAATAGTAGTACTGGGGGCATTGACTAAGTAAAAAGAAATCGCTAGTTTATACCACTAACAAGGCTCAAAATAGCCCCACACCAACGCAGTAACATAATAAGGCTCCATACATGCAAAACGAAGCATTGACTGCTTTGTAAGTGTACAGACCGTTTAATAAGAAGATAAGTTATAAAGCCCGTTCACTTCGTGTGTACATACAGAAGCCATCTTAGGAAATAGTCTCGATAAGTTAAACCACGAACGTCGTGCTGAGTGAGCTGAACTGTATGAAGTTCAATGAACTTCTGAACTGTATGAACGGTGTTCGGGGATTGACTTATGTATACATGGAGTGAACTGGCTTTATTAACTTATCTTCTTTATTAAACGGTCAGATACAAAGTTCTCAATGCTTCGTTTTGCATGCATGGAGCCTTGTTATGTTACTGTGTTAGTGCGGGGCTCTTTTGAGCCTTGTTAGTGGTATAAACTAGCGATTTCTTTTTAGTTAGTCAATGCCCCCAGTACTAGCATTATACGCTAAACAGTTTTTAGAGATAAAACTCTTTACATTCGATTATCATGACAACAAATCTCAGAGAGCGGTTGACTAGGTATCGATGATTTATTAGACCAAAGGTTCATTGTTCGCCGGAGTTCTCCTTTAAGTCGAACTCAAAGTTAAAAATAATTAACACCTAGAAATTGTTTCATTACATCTATTTTAATGAATCTGCTTTTTTGAACGTGTTCGTTGAATGAATGTTTTAATGAATCAAAGTCCATTGTCGTAACAATGTGTGCGCTGAATGAAAGCTTTCAATGCACACATAGGGATCACTCGCGGCAAGTTTAAGTTCACGGGGAAAACGTAGGCCTATTAATAAATCGATTCTCTGAGCTACGGATCGATCTTCAAAAATTAATATGAAAATTGATTCAGAATTGGTGAATCTATTTTTTCAACACAGCACTACAAATAAACACAATATTTTGACGCATCCAGCGTGTGCACGGAGTGTGGAGCGTGCACTGATGGCTGCGAGACGCCCATGCAAACACTTGCAGTTTCAGTGCAGTTCTTTCAGTGGAAAAAACTAAAAATACTTTCATTTCTAGTCATACAGAAAATAATAAAACAAATACATAATAATACAAATAATAATGTGTTTTATTACAAATAATATTTGCAAATACATTTATTTGCGTAAACTCACAATAACAAGAAAACGTTTTGCTTTGACAATCAGACATGATCTCCGTGAACTGGAGCACGAGAACTGAAACAGCCACCGCATTGGACACGAATGGTGTGTGTCTCCCTCGCCATCGCAGTGATTTTTTATTTTTTATTGCTCATTTTATTTTATGTAGAAAAAATGAAACCATAGCAGTACATAGTTCGTTTCTTTTAAAATGAAGTATAGTGTGCACTGTGCACTTTATTATGCTGGTTGCTACTGTGTGCAGTAGTGTAATTATTTAATTTATGCTTAAATATTTATTTTCAGCACTGAACTTTTTTTTTGTTTTATCACGTTTTTAATATTTGTTAAAAATAATTTTAAGTTATAAAGACCGTTCACTTCGTGTATACATACAGAAGCCATCTGTATGTAATAGTCTCGATAAGTCGATCTCCGAATGCCGTTCATACAGTTCAGAAGTTCGTTGAACTTCATACAGTTCAGCTCACTCAGCACGACGTTCGTGGTTTGACTTATCTATAGACTATTTCCTAAGATGGCTTCTGTATGTATACACGAAGTGAACGGTCTTTATAACTTATCTTCTTATTAAACGGTCTGTACACTTACAAAGTTGTCAATGCTTCGTTTTGCATGTATGGACCCTCATTATGTTACTGCGTGAGTGTGGGGCTATTTTGAGCCTTGTTAGTGGTATAAACTAGCGATTTCTTTTTACTTAGTCAATGCCCCCAGTTCTAGCATTATACGCTAAACAGTTTTTAGAGATAAAACTCTTTACATTCGACTATCATGAAAACAAATCTCAGAGAACGATTGAATAGGTACCGATGATTTATTAGACCAAAGGTCTAACTTGAACAATGTAACTTGAACAATGTAAAAACAGCACTTTAATTTTTTTTAAGATTTATATTTTTATATACAGTATAATTGTGCTAAACAAACAACAACAAAAAACACATCTTTTTTTTGTTTAAAAGCATTTACATATATGAATATATGGTGTGTAATAAAAAGGTGACCTTGAAAATGTGGCGTTAAAGGCGACGCGAGATGAGGAAAAATTTGAGTGCACCTAAATAAAAAAGTTAGGCGCACCAGTGCAACCAAGGCAAAAAGTTAGTCTGGAGCCCTGCTTTGGCAGGAGCACTCGTGTCTGACGTTTCACCTGAGCTGTACCACAACCGGGTAGAAAAAAAAAAAAAAGTCTTACGTGAGAACTCCGGCCTTGCATGTGTGGTGTTGCGTTGTTTCCTTTTTACATCTCACGTGTGTTTGTTTTGAAACGCAGTTTGCGTGCAGCATGCTAGACAGAGTCTGTCTGCGATTTTTCCTATTGTAAAGTCATGCAGTGTGAAACCTTCTGTCGCCGATCAATCGTCCAGTGTGAACACAGCAGTGACTGAATGCTGGCCAAGATAGTCATGCAGTGTGAAAAGAACAGCGACCCGACTACTTTGAAAATTGTGCAGTCTGAACTTGGCTGTAACCATGAGTAGTGAGCATGACGGTAACTGAATGTAGCTCGTTTAAAGCAGAGATCGGTCCATTCCCTTTGAAAGGGCCATTCGAACCATGGTGGAGACGCATTGTTAGCCTAAAACATGCATTTCAGTTTGAACTAAAAGATATTTGGCAAATTGTTATCAGCTCAATTCCAGATGTCCTGAACTATAAGATACCACCGGCTTTGATGACAGGCACGATTGTGCAGTCAAAGCATCAAAACGAGCCTGAGAGTGAAATCTTTAATAGATTAAAACAATGTCTCTGCGTTCTACGTGGTTGCAGTCCTGTTGGATGGGAACTGATTCTCAATCGGAAACAGAGTACTAAAGAATCGTTAGAGACATATGCAGAAAAAATGTTTGAAGTATTTGAGGAGCATTCTGGAATTGAGGGTGTTAACCACAACAATGTAACTTTCCTTGAATTACTACTTACAAATGCAGGGCCGTGTGTACAGCAATCGCTCATGTATGGTGCTTCTCCAGCAAAAAATACATTTGAAGGTATTGTTAGCTGGGCAAGAAGAATTGAGTTACGAAAACAAATTAATGGTGAGGTAGCTGTGTTAGAATGTCATGAAAATCCCCCATTTGCAGGAGAATTCAGAAAGCCACACAGTGACAAACTGAGCAGATTCTGTAATTCCTGTCACAAAACAGGTCATACAGGGGAAAAGTGCTGGTTGTTGGACAGAGGCAGACCTCCACCCTATTTCAAAAAAACGCAGACGACCACACTCTGATGACACAAACCAGCACTCTGCAAGAAACCAAAGCTCAAATGTATCTAAAGCCCTCACTGAGCTAATAACTTTGGTCACTCAAGGCCTTCAGCTATTAGCGTCATTTGCTAGTCGGGTAGCAGCCCAATAGCAAATAGCAGGGCTCCAGACTAACTTTTTTTACTAGGAGCGCTGTTGCCCCTGACTGAAAATTTTAGGAGCGCAAGCAGAAAATTAAGGGGCACACCTTAAATCAGCTTGCAATGCAATTAATCAATTTTTCCCCAAAATAACTGTAATACTGACAAATTCTTTAATAATAAATATACTTAACAATATGATATGCTGTTTTATTTTAAGTTCACAGGGCTCCAGACTAAAATTTGAGGGCAGCACCGCCTCAAATGAGAACTTACACCGAGTTCTACAAAAAAAAAAAAAAAAAAAAAAAAGGGTTGCACAGGGGCTGACAATAAATCACTAAGCTTAATTTAGGATTTAGATGAAGTTAACTTTAGTTATTGTCATTTATAATGTCTTAATATTAATTAAAAAAAATAGTGAAAACATGTATATTAAGTCCTATATTAAGGACTCGGACTGAAAGAAAGCCAATAAACATCCTACTGTTTACAATGGCATTTTTTTTAAAAGAAGTATTTAAATAAGACATTAACCTAAATCCATGGTGAATGTTGCTGATTTGTGGACTGAAAGCCTTCTATAAGTGTTTCTACCGGTTTCCACGTCAGCACACTGTTTGGTCTGATATGGTTTATAACAGAAATCTGCGCCGAATCGGAGTGTTTCTCATTGGATCTCGTAGTAATGATGTTATTAATTCTGACGCGAATTCAGTGGATTTCTTCACTGTACAGTGTCGCGTGATCGAGATCGGCCCGCGACTGGCAAGTTCGGGGCTTTATTACTGTCACTGGTTTGGTGCGCTCCATGAGAACGGCTATGCGCTTCTCTATCTATTATTGGTCTAACCTAATAAATACGCCAACGGTCCGTGAAGCATAGCCTGTGAGTTGCGTATTTTAGTTCCACTTTCGTTTTGTTTGCATTCGCTGCTAGGTAACGAGTCGATAGATCGCTTATTGCTCAGACGCACATACGCACAACCGGCACATCCGGGAACTTAACTGTCAATTCTGTCCCCGCCCCCTTTTGGGGGAAAACAAACTAGACTCCCCATAGACTTCAATACAAAATAACAGCAAAAACTAACGTCCGTACAAAGCTTACAGGCATAAATAAGTTAAGAAATCATTTATATAAAACATGTCAAGTAATTATATGTCCACTCTGCCTGCCATAGTGCGTGAAAAATACATACACAAACTTAATTTGGCCAATTTAAAAACATGTCCCTTTATCAGCGTCAAATTGGGGTAACAACCCCACCCAGTGGCCAGAGGTGTCTTACCCGGACATTTACTTTTACCTCGTCGAGTCACTCACGAGGTAAGAGAGTGAATGATTTTATTTCGCTTTTTAAAGTAAAAAAAACGTAATGTATATCTCATGAATTAATGATTATGATGGCAGGTAGCCTGGGCTAGTTGATAAAGGGCATAAAAAAAATTATTTTTTACGCTCTGTGTGGCAGGCAGGCTGGACATCCGGTTTATATAAGTGATTTCTTAAGTTATTTACGCCTGTCGACTGTCTACGGACGTTGGTTTTTGCCGTTATTTTGTATTGAAGTCTATGGGGAGTCTAGTTTGTTTTCCCCCAAAAGGGGGCGGGGACATTCTATGATGACGCAGCGCCGGTTGTGCGTATAGCAGGTTGCGATATTTCTCTCCGTCTCCTTCCCCCAGATGTTTATGCGCGCTATTCTGTCACGGATTCATTGACGCGCCCCTTCCACGCTTACCATGCGTTTAACGTGTGGCAAATTTACTGATCGCACATGTGCGACTGGACGTAAAATTCAGTCGCACACTGACAAATTTTGGTCGCAAAATGCGCCCATTTGGTCGCAGTCTGGAGCCCTGAAATAGCTTAAAAGTTTTAACATCCAAATTTAATTAATCTGTTACATTTTTTCCAGAGACCAGAAATAATCATTTCATTTATATTCTTAAATTCTAATATACATTATATTGTAATCGCCAAGCAGGCATTAATTGGAGAAGTGTGAAATTAATCCTTAAGGCCTGTTCACACCGGGATCGCGCGAAATTCGTCGAAGATTAACCAGGGCTCGAGACTAACGGCGTCCTATCGTCCTGGGGATGATAGAAAATGTGTTTAGGACGAACAGAAATATTCTCTAGGACGCCTACAGGACGAAAGACATTTTGTATGCGTGTTCACAGGGCTTGAATTTCGGCGCGGGTATTGCGCATAATTCTAATCATTCCCGCAGGTCTCCTATTTATAACGCAGGATATTCCCGTTAACCGTAATCGTAATGCACGTGAGTGTTCAGCTGTGCCGCGTCTTCTCTTCTCTTCTCTCAAAATGTATTGTGGAAGGCAAGCATCAAGCATCAAGCGCTGCCGCGATAATACACTCGCGTTCAGGAGTCGGGACATGACTGAGTATTCACTCTCACAATCGGGCCAGCAATGCATCGTGAATGAAGTTTACCATTTGAACGTCTTTTTAGTCTTACCAGTTTAAACATTCACGCGATTTTAAACTGATCAGTGCTCGCACGCTCTCTGGGATGACTGCGCACATTCATAGAAAATCCGCCTCAAGAATCCACCTCAGTTGGCCAGTAACAAAAGTTATTTTTCACTGATTTTTTTTCACGGATTATATTGCTTTAACACGCAAAACTGTGTCAATTTCGGTCTTCGTGAGTATAATAGTCTAAACATAGTCGATTTTGTCTTTAATAAGCATAAAACTCATGCCAGCATAATGAACACAGAATCCGTGAACTAACGTAAGCTCTTAAAGAGACAGCACCCCTATGTGTCGGTCATTAATTTTGTCGTCAAAACAACAAGTTTAAGGAATTAAAGTTAAAGGAATCAGGATTAATAGCCTATGTAGGCCAATTTCATTTATTCTGGATGAAAATAATATCCAGTGTTTTCATCTGATTACTTTATTCAGTTTCTGTCTATGAATAAAGTGTTAGACCAAAAACTTTTCTCTTTATTTGTCTTTATTTATATCTTTATTCTATTGTATTTATTTGCGCAAGTTTTTAAATTTAATTGAACAATTTAAATCAAGCTTCGTGTTGTGTAAATTCTTAACAACATTTCCCCATTGTAAAAATGCAATGAGCGCAAACATTCAGGCAAGATAAATAATGATTTTGTTTGGCAAAAATTAAGGTATTTTTTTAAGTCCCAGTAGTTAAATATGTATCTGTATTGCATGTTCAAACTTTAAAATCATTCAAATTAACTGCTTAATAGTTTTTTGTTTTCCTCTGGAAGTATGTAGGTTTGGAAATTCTAAATTAATGCGTTACAGTTGAACTAAACCCATTATATTTTAGTCATCTGAATTGTTTTAGTTAACTAACATCTATGGATGATAAAGTACAGAAAAAACGTTTTTATTTTGGGACGGTTGACATTCACTTTAGGACGGTTCAAATTGTTATTCAGGACGGAGGTGAAAAAAGTTAGTCTGGAGCCCTGTTAACGCCTCGTGACTGAACAATGGGCGCCAATGTGAGTGTTCACACCGAAGCGAAAAACGCCACGCGTAAAAGTGTAATTTTCTTAAAAAACGCCTCGGGTTAGTTTTTTTTTTGTTTTGACGCGCTGCGTCAAAACCTATCCGACGAACGAGATTGGTAGGTTTGCTCACGTGTCTGGTACTTCTGAAGTTACAGTAAAACACAACTTGGGGGCGCTCAAACACAAAACGGTCTTACCGAGCACACATAAGGCGAAGAAGAGATAAGATACCTATGGGCAAGATGAATGTTGAGCTGCTGGTCTCGGAGCATAAAGAGATATATGATAATATTTATATTAGTATTTCTGTAATAATAGTATAGTATATGGTGACCAATAGTCCTGTTTTCCCGGGACATGTGTAAAACGGTCACTTCGTACTTTATAGAAATCTGAGTTGAGATGAGAACTGCGCATAGTGTGTAGTGTCAGTTAGATTTTGACAAGTGAGGAGAGGAGAACCGCTCTGCTGACTCTTTGCATTCTTTCTTTCATTTAGGGCTGCAGCTATCGATTCTTTTTGTAATCGATTAATCTAGCACTTAATCGATCGATTAATCGAGTAATCGGATAATTTGTTTATGTGTGTTTTTAAGCAACCAAAACAAATAATGTATTACGAAAATGATAAGGTGTTTGGCTTTTATTTCTTAAAAAACTAGAGGTATTTATTCCAACTGAAACATTTGTCTCCACAACTAATTATTGCAATTCTTACCCATTTAGTGTTTATAAGTGCCAGTGCCAACTATTATATAACAATACAGTTAAAACAATTTACTGTAAAACATGTTACATGTAGCCCATAACATCTAAAACTTTGAATACACACTTAAAGTAAAGGCCATTTGGCCTTAGTTTTGTATTCTTAATACAACATTACAAAAAAAGGATTGCACCTTCTACAAATTACCCACCTGAAAACAAAAATAAATTAATATAAAATATCAAGCCAAACAGGTACACAAATGTATACAATTTATAAAAAAATAAATGTAAATAAAACATTTATAAGAATCAGACTTTTTCAACTGTAATCTCAAGACAAACATCAGAGTGTGTTTGTGTCTCACAATATTTGTTCCTCCATCACGTCCCAGTGTATAAGTTACAGTGAATGCATGCTGAAATTTTTGTTGCGTGACTACATAAAATTTTAAGCATATGATGAATTGCCGCGATTGGTCTGACTGACGCGTGAGAGAGACATGGGTGCACGCGCTCGCTTACCTCTTTGCCGTCGTGAGCGAGCCGCGGTTAGGAGCTCAACATCTCGTATGAGCGCTCGCACTACAGGATATTTTATCTTGCGAATTAATGTGCGGCTGTAAAACTAGTCGATCACGAGTGGCTCAACAGGTAGATCTATAGACAAACTCATCTTTCAGGCATTTGACCGAAGGGATTGACACTTCAGCGTGAGAAATCGGGGGTATGGCGTGAGAGTGAGAATTGGCTCAATTGCGCGAGTCTCACGCTGAATGCGTGAGAATTGGCAGCCCTGCCAGGTATACTTTGCAGTAGACACATTGCATCTTGTTTTCTTCCTTTATAAACATATAATGATCCCAAACTTTAGACATTCTCTGCCATTTATGAAGTCACATGAAGTCAAATGTATCATGCGCTATGGTGTGCTTACTGAACAACGGTCCGAGTGAAACAATCAGATCCCTGCGTGCGCGTAAATTGCGCGTCATAGGAATTTAACGAGGCTTCGAGGCAGATTTTTTGCCTCGAGGAATTTTTGTAATCGAGTAACTCGAGGAATCGTTTCAGCCCTACTTTCATTTCATTTTTCTATTGTGACCAGATGTTTGTTTGTGTTTTTTTTTCTCGCTCGATCCCCACGTATAAGGAGGAGTGTAACGTTTGAGTGTTGAGTTGAGTTTTATTAAACGCAGGGAAATACGACAACTCTCATCTCTCGTGCATCTGTTCATCCGACAACTGCTATGTTTTTATCTCTGGGCAACATCTCAACTTTGCGTTACACATGTCCTGTTTCCAAGTCCTGTCCTGACTGTTTTTAAGTGATGAAAATGTCCTGGTTTAAAAAAAAAAAACTGCTGGCAAAGATCAGTTCTACAGCAAAATATAGATGGGCAAACAAGGTGGACGAGGAAGAAAAACAAGATAAAGAGGATGAAAACTAAAGATATAAATAGATTGTGTTAGTTTGTTTTTGTAAGTTTGTGAGAGCTATTTTTTGTTACATTTGGAGGCATTTCTTTTAGTTATTTATTTATTATTTATATATTTATTTTTCTAATACAGAAGACATTATTTCTATCATTATTTCATTCGTTCTTTTATCTGTCATAATAAAACATTGAGACATGAATATGATCACCCTAGTATAGTATTCTATTATTATTTCTGTTTTACATTAACACTAGAACTCCCAAGGCGGTCATTTTGACCGTTTTTGAATTTTACAGTTTAATAACTTTGTTAAAATAAAATCAATGTGGCTGTAGGACCCTGACTTTTCCTAAATATGTGTATATTTTATTCTGGCACTTTTATTTTATTACAATCACAAAACACAAAACAGTTGCGTCCTATTTCTACCTAGAATGGCCATGGCGGTCATTTTGACCGCACGCATTATAGATATCATAAGTCCGCTACATTTCCCGCGATCAACACGCACATATTGTAGAAGTGCACAAATGAGCAAGTTTCGCGTCCATCACGCAACTGGCAAGCGAATTTCGCTCCGACCATGAAATCAAAAGCCACTCAACATGGTGCGAGAGTCGGGCAGGCGGTCCGGGACGGAGATGAAGAAGGCAGTGCCAAGTAAGGAGAAACTGCAAAAATTAAACCAAGGAGTCATGTGCCAAATGTCACAAAGTAGTGTGTGGGACTGAAGCTGCACGCGAAGCGGTGTTTTCCTATGTGTGTGTGTAAGCGTCAGTGAATGATGCGGGGTGTTTCCGCCGTTCAAATGAGCACACATCTTTATTACCACCTATCGTAGGCTAACATTGTAGATCCATTTATTTTTAGATTTCACATTGATTGTATTTGTATAACAGGGCTGTACTGTATGAAGCTTTGACGTTTCCTAGATTTTTTGCATGTCTATTCACGTGGGGAGTGCGGTGAAAAAATATTTTTGACGCAAAACTTTCCTCCTTGGCAGCACCTGTCGGGGAAATATTTATTTTGTATAGGCTTTATAATATGATATAATATTTTGCTTGTTTTAATGGCAATGGCATTATAACATGACAACGGGAATTATAAGCGTCATTGGAAAACTTAAAGAGAAAGGTTCAAATGCAGATATGACATGACGAAAATGACGTTCAGTACAGCCAAATGAACGTCAAAGTTTGAACGGTCAGAATGACCGCTGTGGTCGTTGTAGTAGTTATGGAATTCCGGTAGTTCTAGTGTTAAGCGCCATCTAATGTCAGGGAATGAATTTGCATGTTCACTCTGCTCATCGTCAGCGAAAAACGCTTGGGTGTGACTCTGAACACAAAAAACGTGTTGAAAAACGCTGGCGAATAACACGCGCAGATATTCGTCCCGGTGTGTACAGGCCTTTACAGTTCGATTTCGTTGACCTAATACCCTGTGCCAAAAGGGCGGAGGTGTGTTTTAATAAGAGCCGGACCGATATATCGGCAGACCGATATTATCGGCCGATATTAGGCATTTTTAAAACTATCAGTATCGACAGTTATAATAGCCGATAAATGAATATTTCAAAAATAAAATAAAAACGGACAAAAAACACGCTGGAACCATGTCATGAGTGTCGGAGTAGGGCTGGGCGATAAAACGATAACGATAATTATTATCGCGATATAATTTTTCTCGATAAAACGATATCAAAAGGTCGATAAATGTTCGATAATGTTTATGCGCCAAAAGCGGAACGAAACTCATTTGAACCGCGCGCACGCCACGGAGAATTTATCCGCTCGGGTCAAAGTCCAAAATGCAGCGCAGCGCAGCGCGAGCTCACGCAGACGCGATTACTGATCGTCTCGTCACGAGATCCAGTGAGAAGCACTTGAGTTCAGCGAAGAACACAAATGTCAAGTTTAAACCAGTTTAAAGGCAGATGAAACACCGCTGACAAAAAGGAGAAACAGCTGCGTGCAAGGATACAGTCTGCATCTGAATTGATACTGAATCCATTTAGCCTACCATGGATTTACTGTAAGGTTAGTAATATTAACAGCACCATGAAATGTGGGTTATACATATTGAATTGTATAATATTATTATTGTAGACAATGTATTAAATGACTAATGGAATATAAGTACAGTATATAATAATTTATTTAACTGTTGGGGTACTGTTTTTCATACAAATACCACAGAAACCATAAAGTTAGCTACATTTTGCCATGATAGTGAGGTGCTAAGTTATAGACTATGCCTGGTTTTATCTGTGGTTATCATGCTCTAAATGCATGAGACAGGATGACCAATGGTTAATTTTAATAAAACTCAAACAGTCAGAATATTACATTTTACTGTGGTCGTTACATTAAAAAACAAAAAAAAAAAACAGATGTTACTGTTTTTGTTAATGAACATAAATTTAACATTATTAACTTGAGTTAGGATGCAGATTTACTGTCAACTCACTGTCAAATATGCATTTCGAGACAAAACATGTCATTTAAATATTGCAGCCTGCACTGCAAACTGTGCAGAAGAAATATTTTTCTATTCAGATATTTATTTTAAGTAAGAATGAAAATGTTTGAATGTTCTACCTCATATTTGTGAAAATGTTCTCATGTTTGTCATATGTTCTGACAATAAAGAGTAGTTTAAAACCACAATTAATGCTGTGGTTTATACAACTTTCACTTAGGAGCAAAAATCTGCCTTTAAACTTGAAAGAAATAAACATTTGACATTTATCGTGATAATTATCGATATCGACTGATATAAAAAAAATTATTGTGATAATTTTTTTGGCCATATAGCCCAGCCTTATGTTGGAGTTGTATAGTTTGTCCACCAGAGGGCAGGGCACTCTACACCGTTCCTGTTGGCAACACTCGTTGAGTTGGGCACGATACATACATTGCTAGCGAGTTAAATAATACAATTGCATTATGATTCATTACTTAAATAGAACCGACTGTCATGGCTTTACTAGTCCTATAAATGTAGTATGAATATTGAAATCTATACATTTTTCTTAAACTCATTTTGTTAAAATTGAACATTATGTAGTATTATTATTATGACCAACTGTATTTATCATTTACATTACGATGACATCTATTCTAATGCCCAGGTGGCATTATAGAACTGTAAAAACAGGCTGTGTAGTTCACAAGGACATTATTTCGGAAAAAATATGAATGGTAGTCAATGGCGAGAGACAACTTATCCTTTTATTCCGTCTGTACTGTTCCCTTAATTACACATATGATGTTTGTCAATTTAAAACATAATTCTGAAAAACGTCGCAGTTTGTCATACAACAGAAGAGTAACATTTAGTTTTATGTGAAAATCGCTCTGTGAACTACATCTCCCGGGAAGCGAAACGAGATCCGCTGCACGTGTGTGTGCCGTCTGGTACAAAACACTCAGGCATGACGGCGTAACGTTACGATTATAACGCAAGACTGTAGAAACAATGACAGACAGCCTTAGTAAAGTTAGCTTCATTCATTGAGAGAAAATGTGCGCCTTTGGGGTTTGTAGTCTTTGTTATTACGTATTTTCACAGTCTTATACCTCAACGGTATTACATCAAACTGCAACTTTCTTTACTTTAAAATGTATCTTTTAAATTGACAAACATCATATGTGTAATTCAGGGCACAATTCAAACGAGATCAAAATATTTGCTGTCACTCGCCATTGACTACCATTCAATATTTTTCCGAAATAAGGTCCCATGGTGGTTGACCGGAAGGGGAGGGACTTAGGCTCTCTATAGACGAATCCGGCGAAAAAAACGGAAGTAAGCGGGCGCCATTACTGAGATGTTACTGAGTAGCGTTGCTCCATTGCCTTCTATTGTTTTATTTGCAACTTACGTCCACAGGAATAAACAGCCCGCGATTTACGACTGTCACTAACGTTACAACGTTAGCCCTTGTATAATGTCGAGTGGGTAAACAGTTTCCGTTTTAAATTGTTTCAATGGTGGCAGTAAAATTTCAATTTTGAAGAGAAAACATTGTGAATACCCCGGGTCGACTGCCCCTGTCAGGTGCCATACGGTTTACAAAGATTTCCTGGGCGAGTACAAGAGGCGGACATTCGCGTATAATAATTATTTAATGACATAAGTAAAAAAAATATAATAAATGTGTGATATAGTGATCAGCAAAATCTCCTCTCTTGCTATTTTTTCTATTTAATTAACATGCTATGGTCATTAAATGGCTTTCCTGAGCTAAATGTAACGTTATGTGAAATAATTGTTCTCCTGCTGTTATATTGACCTCTTTCCATGGTTTAAAAACACTAGTTGGTCGATATTGTGTATACTTTCTAGCTGTAACGTTACCTTACCCATGCCCGTTGCAATGTAAAAATGAGATAAATAATGAACACAAATGAAAAACATGAATTTGTTTATTTGATTTAATTTATTTATTTATTGTTGCCAAATGGACAGATCTTTTTTTAGTTTATTCGGTAGCAAACGTTAGCCTAGCTAGCTTGCCAAGCTATTTTCATAAATAATCTGTAAGATCGTTTGTACCTTAATCTGTGACTCAGGGCTCCAGACTAACTTTTTGCCTTGGTTGCACTGGTGCGCCTAACTTTTTTATTTAGGTGCACCAGCACAAAATTTAGGTGCACTCAAATTTTTTTCGTCTTGCATCACATTTAACGCCACAATTTCAAGGTCACCTTTTTATCACGCTCCGTATATTCATATATATTATGTAAATGCTTTTAAAAAAGAATAAGATGCAGTTTTTTTGAAGCATAATTATATTGTATATAAAAATATAAATCTTTTAAAAAAAATTAAATTTAAAGTGCTGTTTTTACATTGTTCAAGTAAGGGCAGGGTATTGACACCAATTTCACAATTCGATTCAATATTGATCATTCTGGATATCAGGTACAATACATGGCAAATTTTCTCAAGGAAAACAAATCTCAACCAATGCTGTAAACTGGGAGTCAGTTGTGGCCCACTATGCTTCATTAGCCTACTATAATATTGAAGGTAAAAATTACCAGATTTGTACACAAACACTTAAATTACACTTTTATTTACTTTTATAATAATAATGTAATATGAAATATAAACATTTAAATGGTGGCTACATAAAAGCTTGTCAGAATTTTTTTTTCAAACAACATGCATTAAGACCATGTCCACACTAATACGTTTTCGTTTGAAAACGTATATTTTTCTCTCCGTTTTGGCCTTCCGTCCACACTGAAACGCCGTTTTAAGTCAACAAAAACGTATCGTTTGGAAAACGCTCTCCAAAGTGGATAAATTTGAAAACGCCGTTTTCGCGTTGTAGTGTGGACAATGAAACCGGAGGTATTTCAAAACGATGATGTAAGTTTAGTCATGTGATCCATGTAGTACCAATAGATATTAATGTTTATCGGTATTGTTCCTGTTATTTGTTATTGTTACACGATTGCTAAAATATTTACTTTCTATGTTACTTAATATGTGCTATTCTTCATAGCACAGTACTGCAAAGATGACAGATAATGTACTTACATTTTCTGTCCTGCGGCATAACAGGAGAGCAGTTGCGTTTTAGACCAAACATATCGTGACTGAATGCGACCTGGACGCATCAGTGATGGAGAGATATTTTGCTAAATAAAATTATCCTGTTATTGTGCGATAACATTATTCTTTATTTTCCCATCTGTATCATCTCAGTGAGCTTTTGTGAAGTTTCACGCATGCGCAGCACAGTGAATTTAGAAGTTTCTCATCCACACTGAAACGTCGGAAAACGCCTGTAAACGCTAGTGTGGACGAAGAGCGTTTTTAAACGAAAACCCCGTTTTCAAATGTATCCGGATTAATGTGGACGTAGCCTAAATATTGAAAAACGTTAAAAGTTATAATGAATATGTAATATGGTGCATGTATTTGGCAAAATGCTGATCTAGAGTTAATTTTTCTAGCTGGCTAACGAGTTTATGGTCACTGGTTTTTTTTTTCTCTGAGGTAAATGTGATGTTACATTACATTGTTTACACGCCTTTAACTGACGTCTTTCCACGGTTGAAATGAATCACTGATTGAGCGATTCTATGTGAAAGATACGGATTTCGCTAAGTTGTACTCTATCTTTTAACACACTTTCAGATGCTCGTTCATTTTTATTTCATGCTGTAAATGGTTTTATTAAGGCGGAAGAGATGATCATGTGCGCTCCGCGCTGCTGCTTCACTTGAGCTGAGTCAGAGCGATCTCACGCCACAGCGTCAATACACTATTTATGTTCTTGAATTTCATAAGAAAACTGACCTAATTTAAAATCTGAGACTTTGTTTCATATCAATAGTAACAAAGCACAAAGATTATTGCGATGTATTGGATGGGATGCGCACGCTACAATCCTCCGTTCATTCATCAACTGATCACAGCATAGCCCAACGGGTTCGTAAAATGAGAATTAGTTTTTGAATATGAGAATATATTTTACCTAGCCATAAAAAGTAGCGAACATTTTTAAAACTTTCTTCGTCGTCTGTTTCTTCTGCTGCTGGTTGCCGTTACTGATTCTCTAGTGTTCACGTTTAGCAACGGAGCATTTTACTATACGTGCAAGGAGAAAAACATTTTCGTTTGGGGAGAGTCATCGGATGCGATCATGCGAGAACGTTAGGTGCACGGGTGCGACCTAGGAAAAATTTTGGTCGCACCTTTTCAAATTTTGGTCGCATTTGCGACCAAATTGGTCGCACTCTAGAGCCCTGTGACTGGAGGCTAATGTCCAACATCATCAACCCAACAAGTCTGCCTGTCTGAAGCTGTCATCGAGGGTGCGTTATCACCTTATCTCCGAGGTTTGTTTACATACCGGTGCATATGTCTATGCCGGTGTGACAGCTCAGTAATGGCGTCGCCACAAGATGGCAGCCTACACAAGAACGCTCGTCGGATTCGTCTATAGGGCTGCGCTACATGACGTCACTAAAGTGTGGACTCAGTCTGAGGAAGTCCACACAAGTCCGAGGCCCTGTCCCAAATCGCGCACTTCACGCGGACTTGCGGTCTCGTTGACTTCGATTGCGCGTGCTCGCCGAGTCCACAAGTCCGTAGGGTGTCCCATTTGGCATTTTAACGCTCTGAAGTGTGCTCAGCAGCGCCCCCTTTGTACCCTCGAAGCGGTCTTCCGCGAAGCCCGCATAGATGCAGGCTCCGCGCACTTCAACTACCCAGGAATCCTTGCGAAAGGCCAATCAGACAACAGATGGGAGGAGATTTCACTCACGGACTGTAAACATGACTGAGAAGAGAACATTTAAGAGTTTAATTATGTTTTTTTTATGACATAGGCGTACATTTTACCAGTTGTTACTTACAGTTTATACAAACATATTATCAACCAGTGGTTGTATCTCAAACGTAATAATAGCTGTTGAATATACGATTGCATTATGATTCATTACATAAATAGAACAGTCATATAACATAGTATAAATTTTGAAACCTATACATTTTTCTTAAACTCGTCTTCATTTTGTGTTAAATTGAATATTATGTAGGCTATTATTATGTACATCTGTATTTATCATTTACATAACCATGACATCTACTCTAATGCCCAGGTGGTACAATAGGCTCTATGCACAGCTCCACTACTTCCTGAACTTCAGCCAGCTTCTTGTTTCCTGTCTGGCATTATTGGACACATTGATTAATTCAGGTGTGTTTGATTATTGTTGCCGTGACTACTGAGGTCAAGCACACCTGAATTAATCAAATTGTCCAATAATGGTATACAGGAAACAAGGAGCTGGCTGAAGTTCAGGAAGTAGTGCAGTTGTGCATAGAGCCTATTATAGAACTGTAAAAGCAGGCTGCTTAGTTCACATGGATACGATTTTGGAAAATAAAATAAGTCCTGTTTTTGATGCTAAAGAATGGAATTTTTTTAATCATATGTTTGTGTCATTAAAAAAATAAATATTATATATTTCTAATAAAGGGACTGATGAGATGATCTTTAAGTTTATTCAGCTCCGTATGGAGAGGGATAACTGTTAGGGCTTTCACAGGCGTGAGGAACGAGTTCCTGTTTCCGGCGTGACGATCGAGTCTGTCCCAAAAATACCTCTCAATGCACCCTCGCGGACTCGCGCTAAGGGCCCTATAGGTCTGCACTGCATGACGTCACCGAAGTGTGGACTCTGAGGAAGTCCACAAGTCCGGAGTGTGCCATTTGGGACAGGGCCCGAGTCGAGACGAGTCCGGAGTGTGCCATTTGGGACAGGGCCATTTATGATAACGTTCCAGTAAGGGTCAAAGTTAACTTATTCAAAACAAGGAACGCATCAACTTTATCGAACTTGTTCCTTACATCAAAATACTCAATATACAACCCAATGCAAAAATGTACCATACAGAAGAAAAAAGTTATGCTAACGTTCCCCAACCCCCGATAAAACGCACAAAGCAGCGGAACATTCACTAGCGAAAAACATCAGCTAACGTTAAACTCAAGCAAAAGTATGACCGAAATATTGACAGTGGGATAACGTAATTAAAGTTACACAAAAGTAAAAACCTAACATCAACAATAAAATAACGTTAGCAAACTTACTTTAGTAACGATAACATTATTTTGACAATTTGAACAAAAAGATCAGTCTATCACAACGCCGAGGATTTACAGGGCACTATAAGAAATGTAATGTAAACTTTCATTTGATGTATGATGTTAACAAAAAGAACGAGTAACTTACGTCGTTTACATCTCAACGAGTCCGGTGCTTATGATAATTTTAATAAGTTTCAAATTAATTTACCTTCAAGGGTCCTTCTGTTCCTGCCATTGTCACTGTTCAGCCTCTAGCACGAAATGGTATAAATTCAACTTTAATCTATGCAGATTTGTCTTCTACTGCTATCAAATCACTAGGCTATTCCTCAAACTATCTGATTTAAAGTTAAGACTGAGCGACCGTATGAACTAACCCACCAACACACGCGCGACTATAACAACGACTCTCACTAACCGCCTTTCAAATTTCAAATCACACATGTGTCCTCCTCCCGCCGAAGTCACTGGCCAATCACTGTAAGGTGTGGTTTGGGTTTTTACATCCTTAACCAATGGCGTTATAGATTTTAAACAAAGACCCGCCTGCTTTTTATAGGTCCAATAACAAAAGAGATAACCAAACAAGCAAAACGGTATAAAAATAAATTGAGAAAAGTAAGAGTTTGTGGATGAAATATATTAAATCACATTTAGATGTGTATAATATTAGCCTATGAAATTACAAAATTTATTAAAGAACAATTATATTTAAGGTATATTTTCTTCCGGCTTTTAGAACGAGAAAAAAATGTAGGGCGGGACTATAATGTAGGTTATATCGGAAATTGATTGGATCACTGCATCTGAGTGACAGGATGTCCCTATTTCAATTCTTAAAAAACAAGACTGGCAAAAAGGGGTTTTTTTGTTTGTTTGTTTTGTTTTTTGTTTTTAAGAAGGAAAAAGAAAAAGAGCAAAAATTAAAAAGTTATTTTTGGTTTGATGGTTTATTTATTTATTTATTTATTTTATTTCCGGTCCACGTATGGATCAGGGGCCCGTTCTTCGTACGTCGCTAACTCAATTAGCTGGATTTGATTGTTGGCGATTTGGCATGATCTTGGATCGTTTGGTTCTTCGACGCTCATCCTGGACTTGCTGTCATAGCAACAGGTGCGCTAGCTTGAACCTGCTCGCGAGCAGGCTTATTTCAGGTTAACAGGATTAGATCGCGGCTTTATAAGCGGAGGTGAAACGGGAAGTCTTTTAGCGCAGCGCAATAGTGTACTTTTTGATAGATATCATATTTCTCATGACTCGTGAGGATGGCGTTTACATCATTAATTTGCTGGAAACGCATAAATGTTCGACGCGGAGTCAGGTTTTAACATGGGTTTTAATAACAGTGCAGGCAAGTTACTATCGCGATCCTTATCTAGATTAGTAAGATTATATCAAATTTTATAAAAGCAGTTGACTGACTAATCTTAGAGGGTGTGTGATATGTTCCATATCACAAATATGTCCAGCATATGCAAGATTCAAGAATTTTCAGATATTTATTCACATTATTTGAACGTGGTAAGGAAAAATCAAGCTCACTGTATTACATACACTTATGCTTATCCTAACAGGACTGAATTTTACCATTATACAGGTGATTACAGCACGATCCTGCCTGGAGACAGGTGTTTTACCAGTTACAATGCCGCTCTATAGCCAGGAGAAGGGCACACAATGAAGTGAACTTTAGCCAACTAAAGTGTCTGAAAAGTCTGAGGGTTGCACCTGACAGGGCCTGTGACATTGCATGGGCCATATTACACAACAGTGCACCATCAGAAAAAATATAAAACATTTCATTAATGTTTAATAAAAGACAAGACAAATATGCTTATAGTTCTTTGAGTTTTATTTTAATTATTCTTATAAAGAAAAGCCAGTGATCAAGTCATCTTTTACCTGCAAATAATATTGTAATCTGTGTGAAATAATATATTAGCACTTATTTCTGAAGTTTCTGAAGCAACTCTATCTCTAATGCCAGTTTTTTTCTTGTCAAGTAGTTGTTAAGTATTTTCAAAATACTCTGTTTTCTAGGGGTAGGGGTGAACCTGTCAACACATGGCTTATGCATCAAAAATTAAAAGGAAAAGTACAACACTGCCCACCTCTGCATCACTGCTTTGTACAGACTCTTCTGTAGATGTGGACTCCTGCAACTCATATTGCATTCAGAAATAATAGGTATTCAAGTGTAAATTAAGTAAAGCTATTTATATATACATGAGAGGGTTCCTTCCCTGTCCTGTGCATTGGGGAGAAATGGGCATTACAAAGTGTTGTACTTTCTTCCCTTTTGATGTAACACACTTACTTCACATACTTCAGCCACTTGCTTGGGAACACATAAAAGTGTTAGTGTATTGAAGTGATACAATGAAGTACACTGGGGGGAAATGTGATCAATAACTCATGGCAACATATTTTTTTACATTAAGTTATGTAGTTAATTAATTAAATTATGTAGTTTCAGAGTCACACATGTAGACTTTCACAAGTCAAAGCAATTCATCAAGGTTTAACAGCTGATATCACTGGACAGTGGACAGCCATTGGATTAAAGGCCTACTTAATTTAATGCAGCAATAAATTATTTTATAGTGTACTAGGATCATTTAAAGTTCATTTACCAGCAGGTGCTGTGTGTGTGAGGAAGAGCTGAACACAAGGATGGCCTCCACAAGGTTCACATTTCACCCAAGGGCCAGCTCTTCAGCCAGGGTAATGTGGGGGGTGCAGGACCACCACCTTTGTTTTTCTTTTTTTTTTCTCAGCCTTTTTCTTTTATAAACAGGCAAACGTTTATTAACATTGCCTTTTTAAAATGGATTAGTTAGTACAAATTACTATTATGTAGAATATTCTAGTACTTCACTTTTACTTGTTCCTATGTTCTAGCAGTGGGTGTGACTGACATTACAATGAGAAAAGTTATTAATTATTTAGAAATTATTAAAATATAAATTATATATATATATATATATATATATATATATATATATATATATATATATATATATATATATATATATATATATATATACTGTAATAAGTGATAAAAACATCTAACTACAAACTTAATTTGTCTGCTACTTTTTGCCGTCTCTCTCTCCTGGCTTTTGCACACTTTAATGTGTTTCCTGCGTTTTAATTAAGTTTTCAAATTCAACTTATCCTTTAAGCAATAACTCTTGCTCTTCTGTGGAGAAAAAAGCTGAGCGCGTTCTTTGGCCACGGCGAACAGCCAATAGCAGCGTTGCTGATCAATGTTTCTACTATCGATACATATCCCCTTTTAACCCAGCGCATGAACGCGCAATTATCTCACATAACTCAATCCAGCTATACTAATCATAACCGGCAGGAGTGTTCGAAGAACCAAATTAGCCGGATCATGATGAGCACGATTATATTATCTTGGATGTCTCATTTGATCTCGGATGTTTTAAGCAACGTACGAAGAACGGGCCCCAGATGTCTCGCGTAGCCAGACCTTCAGACTGACTTTTTTATTTTATTTTTTTTTTTATTAATGCCACAAAAAGAACAATACAATGAGATATAATCCTTCAAAGTGAAACAAAAAGACAAAGTAAATAAAAAAAGGAACAGTGCCAGAGGACAAGAAAAATATGTACATATACAGTATTACAAACAGAAAATGGGTGCTACATTATATATTATACCTGCTTACAATGCTATAAGCTCTAATTGCCTTTTTACTTGTGCAGTTACACAAAAGAGAACAATAAAGCTTGAAATAATTTTTAAAGCAAGAAAAATTAGGTTTGGAGTCAGACCATTTTATTTTATGAATGTGAAACTTTCCCATCAGTATTAACAATTGTATAAAGTATGCCTTATCTTTCTCAATCCCATGATCATTGAAGTGTATCATAATGTCAAATCCACTCAGCTGTAAGTCAATGGACAATTTTATCTTAATTAAACGCTCCACATCAAGCCAAAATATTTTGGTATGTATGCAATGGAAAAATAAATGAAAAATTGTTTCCTTTTCACCTTTACAGAAATTACAAGAGTAATCAATATCTAATTTAAAACGTTCCAGTACATGCTTTACCGGATATATTCTATGCATTATTTTAAAAGAGACTTCTTTTACTTTGTTATTAATGTAGAATTTATCCACTGTTCTCCAAGCATTACGCCAATTTACATCTCCAAATACAGATGACCAGAAAAAGCGAGCTGGAGGGTATACAATATTATTAAGTGTATTCCTAACATAGTTATTTGAGACTTTATTTTGTAAAATATTTGTATTACCCAGAAATATTTTACCCATGATGTCTGTAAAATTTAGATCTTCTTCTTGAGATGTATTTTTAAGAAGGATCAATACTTTCCTGGGAATCGCATCCATTACAACTGCAAAGTCTTTAGGTCTAACTGGTATTTTAAATTTATTCAAAAATTCACTATATGTTAATAGATTTCCATCATTATTCAAAAGCTGACTAACTAATATAATATTATTTTCAAACCAATAGTAAAAAAAAGAGATTTATTTTTGTAAAGGATGTCCTTGTTGCTCCAAATATAATATCTCCTAGGAGAAAAGTTATGTTTGTAGGCCAGTGTCCATGCCATGAGAGCTTGTTTATGGAATCTTACAATCTTAAATGGTATTTTTTCAATTGAAAAATTACACTTCAATAAAAATGAGAGGTCGCCCAATTGTTTAAATAGATAATTGGGAAAGGAATTCCAAATGCAGTCTTTAGTTTTTAAACACTGAATAAGCCAATTTATTTTAAATACATTGTTCAAAGCATCATAACTCAACACCTCTAATCCACCGTGGTCTTTAGGATTGCATAAAATTTCTTTTCTCAAATAATGTGGCTTGTTTTTCCAAATAAAATCAAAAAGCATTTTATCTAGTTGTTTGGTAACTTTAGAGGGGAAATCCAATGATAACGAAACGTAGACTGATCTGGAGATTCCTTCAGCTTTTGACAAAAGTACCCGCCCCAGTATTGATAGATCCCTTTGTAGCCATGCATTTAACTTCTTACTAGTTTTGTTAATAATTGGGTTGAAGTTTAAATCATTACGCAAATTTTCATCTTTACATATAACCACTCCCAGATATGTTACTTGATTTTCAATTGGAATATTACATAAATTAGTTAAACTACATTCTTTGAGAGGAAACAGAACAGACTTATTCATATTCATTCCTAGCCCTGATACATCTGAAAACTCTTTTATACATTTTACTGCTTTAATGATTTCATTCCTATCCTTCAAAAATAGAGCAGTGTCGTCTGCAAACTGACACAACTTAAATGTTTTCCCTACTGCAGTAATTCCTTGAAAATGGCCTTTTTTAATGTGAAGGGCCATTATTTGCGTTGCTAACAAAAACAAAAATGGGGAGATTGGACACCCTTGTCTGATCCCTCTACCTATTTCAAATCGTCCAGAAGTCCCCCTTGCTAATTTTACAGAACTGTTACATCCTTTATATAACGTTTTGATAGCTTTTTGAAAATAATTGCCAAACCCAAAGAAATCAATTGCTTTAAATAAGAATGTATGTTCTATGGTATCAAATGCCTTGTGAAAATCAATGAATAAGATAAAACTATCATCTAAAACATAATCTACCATATCAAGTATCAATCTAATATTATTACTAATATGCCTTCCTTGAATAAATCCAGTCTGTTCCTCATCTATAATTTTTTCTAATCCTTTTTTCAGTCTTTTTGCAAAGATTAAAGCAAATAATTTGGCATCATTATTTAATAGACTAATGGGTCTCCAATTCTCTAAATAAAGATTGTTTTTGTTTGGCTTTGGAATTAGTGTAATAACACCTTGTTTTAAAGAGGAAGGCAGTTCCCCTTTTTCAATAGATTCGATAAATACGGCCAGCAAAAAAGGAGCTAACTTATCTCGAAACACTTTATAAAACTCACTCATAAGTCCATCATTACCCGGAGAACGATTATCTTTAAGGTTGCCAATACACTCTTTAACTTCCTCTAACCTTAAATCACCATCACAGAACAATTTAAAGTCATCCTCAATAACTTTGGCATTATCTGAAACATTATCTAGAAAATCATTCAAATTAGAAGACACAGAGTTGGGAGTGTACAGACCTTTGTAAAACTGGGTAACATACTGTGATATCTTTTTTTCATCCTCTGTAACTGTATTATTAATTAATAATTTGTTTATAGAGGTGAATTCACCATTTCTTTTTTCCAAATTAAAAAAGTACCTAGTATTTTTTTCTCCATTTTCTAACCATTTATATCTAGATTTGACAAATGCACCCTCTGCTTTTTCTTGATAAATGTTATCCAATTGTACTTGTAATGATGATAAATCTGTCACGGTATACATATCCAATGCCTTCTTCTTGTCTCGTGTTTGTGTTGTGGTATGAAAGCACGTGTGTTGTGGGCGTGAATGTTGTCATTCCTTGTTCCGCTCCAGCTGATCATCAATCATCATCACCAGCTGCAGCTCATCCCCACACTGTTTAAATACTCACCTCACTCTCGTTTCATTGCCAGATCGTTGTTTGATGTCACTGTTCCAGTCGTGTGTTTCCTGAGTTCCTGTCTTATATTCCTGTGGATTATCTTGTTCGTGGATCATCGTTGGTGTTGGATCGTCACAGCTGTGGGAGTTTCACCGTCTGTCTTCACCGCACCACTCGGGATTCCACGTTGACCATCTTGTCCCTGCGTTGCCACACCCGTGTCTCACTGTTTGGACTTTGTCTGGCTAAATAAAGAGTTTGGTACCTGCAATTGCTTCCTGTTTTCGTACGAGTCATGACAGAACGATCTGGCCTTAAAATGGAAGCAGCAGGAGAGAAACCATCAACATTAGAAGAGTTCGTCCACCACAGCGTAAGAAGAATGGACACTAATGAGAGAAACATCAATGACACGGGTCGTGCTGTTCAAGCCCTGGTAACGCAGGTGTCCGAGCTCACCCAACAGATCCAACTTCTTCGTGGTCCCGCTGTGCCGCCCATACCAGCCGTTCCCCCCACACCACCGGACTCTGTTCCGTCACCGGAACCACGCCTACCGGTTCCTGAGAGTTACGCGGGTGAGTCTGGATTCTGTCGAGCATTTTTAACCAGATGCTCGATGCACTTTACTCTACAGCCCAGAACATTCCAGACGGAGGAAGCGAAGGTGGCGTTCGTCATCACCTTGCTGACGGGAAGAGCAGCGCTATGGGGAACGGCGGTATGGGAGAACCAAGACCCGTGCTGCGCCTCGTTCCAGGACCTCTCCGCAGAGATGAAACGGGTGTTCGACCGAGCCGTTGCGGGGAGAGAGGCTGCCAGGGTATTGGCCGACCTACGTCAGGGAGAGAGGTCGGTATCGGACTATTCCATCGAGTTCCGAACCCTGGCAGCCGAGTGTGGATGGAACGAGGAGGCACAGTGGGACATGTTCCTGCATGGGTTGGCTGACCGCGTCCAACGTGAGATCTACGCCCTGGACCTACCCAAGTCGCTAAACGAACTAATCGAGTTGGCTCTACGCGTAGATGCAAGACTTTCCCGAGTCGGAGGCAGAGCGGCACCCAATCGACTTTCTGGAGGGTTCGAGGAACAGCGGTCCAGCGGTAGAGACGTGGTCAGTCCCGTCTTCGATCACGAACCCATGCAGGTGGGGCGAGCTCGGCTTTCCCGGGAGGAGAGAGAGAGGCGGAGGTCCCAGGGCCTTTGCCTGTATTGTGGAGGTTCGGGACATTATGCGTACAACTGCCCGGTAAAAGGCCAAGCCCGATAGTAAGTATGAGGCTACTATCGGGTGGGATCTCCGCCGAGAAGACCTCATCCACATCTACACTCCTCCCGGTAAGACTGAGATGGTCAACTCACCAACACAACTGTAAAGCACTTCTGGACTCTGGGGCTGAAGGTAATTTCATGGACAGCACGTTTGCACATAGATTTCAGATTCCACTCAAACCACTCACTCAGAAGATCGCCGTACATGCACTTAATGGTCAAGAACTACCCACCATCTCATTCACTACCGAAGATATAACCCTCATTACTTCTGGTAACCACACTGAGACTATTTCGTTTTTTATCCTGGATTCACCGTTGGCACCTGTCGTCCTTGGTCACCCCTGGCTCATCCGTCACAACCCCCGAGTGGACTGGCAACATAAAGTTATCCTGGAGTGGAGCAAGGAATGTCATAAGTCTTGTCTTGTCTCTGCATGTCCGTCTATGCCTGTTCTTGTCTTTCAGGAGGAGGCAGGGGATCTGTCTAACGTGCCCGAGGAGTACCATGACTTGAAAGAAGTGTTCAGTAAGTATAGGGCTGCTTCTCTTCCTCCTCATCGTCCCTATGACTGTGCAATAGACTTAATGCCAGGTAAGTCTCCGCCTAAAGGCAAGTTATATTCACTTTCAGTTCCAGAAAGGGAGGCTATGGAGAAATATATTTCTGATTCTCTGGCAGCCAAATTCATCCGCCCTTCCTCTTCTCCAGCGGGGGTGGGGTTCTTTTTTGTGGGGAAGAGGGACGGATCTTTGCGACCTTGTATTGACTACCGAGGGTTGAACAACATCACGGTTAAGAATACTTATCCTTTGCCGCTGATGTCTTCAGCCTTCGAGAGGTTGCAAGGAGCGTCCATCTTCACGAAATTGGACTTACGTAATGCTTATCATTTGGTCCGCATCAGGGAGGGGGATGAATGGAAGACTGCGTTTAATACCCCCAGGGGGCACTTTGAATATTTGGTCATGCCTTTCGGGCTGTCCAATAGCCCAGCAGTCTTCCAGGCACTTGTCAATGATGTGTTGCGAGACATGATAGATCAATTCATATATGTTTACCTGGATGACATATTGATATTTTCCTCGTCTCTCCAGGAACATGTGCAACACGTACGACAAGTGCTTCAGAGGTTGCTAGAGAATGGGCTTTTTGTCAAGGCGGAGAAATGCGATTTTCATGCACAGTCTGTTCCTTTTCTAGGACACATCGTTTCGTCTGAGGGAGTGCGGGTGGACCCTGACAAGGTTAAGGCTGTGGTGGAATGGCCTAGCCCAGATTCCCGCAAGGCCCTGCAGAGGTTTCTGGGATTTGCCAATTTCTATCGGCGGTTCATTCGCAACTTCAGCCAACTGGCCGCGCCTCTGACTGCCTTGACCTCCCCCGGAACTCCGTTCAGGTGGTCAGATACAGCCGAGGCTGTGTTTGCTAACCTCAAGAGCCGCTTTGTTTCAGCTCCCATCCTCGTTGCCCCTGACATTTCACGGCAGTTCGTGGTGGAGGTCGACGCGTCAGAGGTGGGGGTAGGTGCAGTTCTGTCCCAGCGCTCTCCCTCAGATGACAAGATGCATCCTTGCGCGTTTTTTTCTCATCGTTTATCCCCAGCCGAACGTAATTACGACATTGGTAACAGAGAGTTGTTGTACCCTTTATCGTCTGGACCGACCACAAGAATTTGGAGTACATCAGAACTGCTAAAAGACTTAACTCTAGGCAGGCTCGGTGGGCACTTTTTTTCGGTCGTTTTGATTTTTCTCTCTCATACCGTCCGGGTTCTAAAAACATCAAACCCGATTCCCTATCTCGCATTTTTGATTTTTCCAAACGCCCGTCTACTCCCGAGTGCATTTTACCGGAAAGTCTATTTGTTTCCACACTCGTATGGGAGATCGAATCGAAGGTCAAGAAGGCCTTAGAAGGGGTAACGCCTCCGCCCGCATGCCCACCGAGTCATTTATTTGTGCCAGAGGGATTAAGAGCAGACGTCATCCGGTGGGGCCATTGTTCCAACGTGGCTTGCCATCCAGGAGTTAACCGAACTAACTTTTTAGTTAAACAGCGATTCTGGTGGCCACGTATGGCTCGTGACATTCACAGTTTTGTTTTGGCTTGCTCGGTCTGTGCTACTGGTAAGACTTCCAATCGACCCCCGGATGGGCTCCTCCAACCGCTGCCAGTCCCTTCGAGACCCTGGTCCCATATCGCTCTAGATTTCATTACCGCCCTCCCACCCTCTCAGGGGAACACTGTAGTTTTAACAGTGGTGGACCGGTTCTCGAAGGCGGCTCACTTTATTCCCTTACCCAAATTACCCTCAGCTAAGGAGACAGCGTTGACAGTCGTAGATCACGTCTTTCGCTTACATGGCCTCCCGATGGACGTGGTTTCCGACAGAGGACCCCAGTTTGTGTCCAGATTTTGGAGAGAATTTTGTAAATTACTGGGGGCGACGGTTAGTCTGTCTTCAGGGTTTCACCCTCAGAGCAATGGTCAGACCGAGAGAGCCAACCAAGATCTGGAAAGAGTGTTACGATGTTTGGTATCCAAGAATCCTTCTTCATGGAGCCAACATCTTTCTATGGTG
Organism: Cyprinella venusta; assembly: GCA_038021265.1. Classification (NCBI taxonomy): domain Eukaryota; kingdom Metazoa; phylum Chordata; class Actinopteri; order Cypriniformes; family Leuciscidae; genus Cyprinella; species Cyprinella venusta. The sequence continues at coordinate 9,614,212 of CM075877.1, read as the reverse complement.
GAGTACGCCCACAATACATTACCAGTGTCGTCCACGGGCCTATCTCCGTTTGAGTGTAGTGTAGGATACCAGCCACCTATTTTTCCCAGTCTGGAATCCGAAGTCGCGGTCCCCTCTGCTCACGCCTTTATCCAGAGGTGTCACCGCACTTGGACTAGAGCCCGTGAGACTTTACTCCAAGTGGGGGCGCGCACCAAGGCTAAAGCCGATCGCCACCGGTCGAAGCCTCCCGTATACGTCGTCGGTCAAAAAGTGTGGCTTTCTACCAAGAACATTCCGCTCCGCTCCGTCTCCAATAAGCTCGCTCCCAAATTCATTGGCCCGTTTACTGTCACCAAATCCGTTAGTCCGGTGGCAGTCCGCCTTAATCTACCTCCGGCGTACAGGAGAATTCACCCCGTGTTCCACGTTTCTAAAATCAAGCCCGTGTTTCGTTCTCGCTTTAATCCGCCAGTCCCGGTTCCCCCCCCGCCGCGTCTCGTAGATGGGGATACCACCTATTCGGTAAATCGGATTCTGGATTCTAGACGGAGGGGGCGCGGATTTCAGTACTTGGTGGACTGGGAAGGTTACGGTCCGGAGGAGAGAAGTTGGGTACCTGCCAGAGACATTCTGGATCACTCCTTGATCGATGACTACAATCGACAGGTAAGGAGTTCTGAGAACGCCAGGAGGCGTTCTTAGGAGAGGGGTACTGTAACGGTATACATATCCAATGCCTTCTTCTTGTCTCGTGTTTGTGTTGTGGTATGAAAGCACGTGTGTTGTGGGCGTGAATGTTGTCATTCCTTGTTCCGCTCCAGCTGATCATCAATCATCATCACCAGCTGCAGCTCATCCCCACACTGTTTAAATACTCACCTCACTCTCGTTTCATTGCCAGATCGTTGTTTGATGTCACTGTTCCAGTCGTGTGTTTCCTGAGTTCCTGTCTTATATTCCTGTGGATTATCTTGTTCGTGGATCATCGTTGGTGTTGGATCGTCACAGCTGTGGGAGTTTCACCGTCTGTCTTCACCGCACCACTCGGGATTCCACGTTGACCATCTTGTCTCTGCGTTGCCACACCCGTGTCTCACTGTTTGGACTTTGTCTGGCTAAATAAAGAGTTTGGTACCTGCAATTGCTTCCTGTTTTCGTACGAGTCATGACAAAATCTATTTGTTCTTGCATGTTCAAATTGTCTTTACTTGATAGGCGCATTATTTCTTTAATAACAATATATTATTTTTGTCTTTTAACTGAAACAATCGATTTCCCCTTTGAAATAGCTAGGTTCCTAATTTTGTATTTCATTATTTCCCAATGTTCTCCATAAACATTTGTTATTTTAGCCTGAGACCAGTGCTTATCAATTAACTTTGATACCATCAGTTTAAACGTGTTATCATCTAATAACTTTTTATTCAATTTCCAATAACCCCTTTTTAATTTAGATTCATCTGGACCATGAGTATTTATCAACAGCGATATACCCTTATGATCAGTCAAAACTGACGGCTCTATAGAAACCATCTGGACATTCTGTTCCAGTTCATTTGATATTAGAAAAAAATCAATGCGTGATTGTATGGAATAATCTTTGTTGCTCCATGTGTAAGTTCTTTTGTCTGGATTTTTGAGCCGCCAGATATCAACTAAACCAACACGGGTACATACGTTTCTAATTTCACAATGAGTTGCATTGCTTCTTGATGGCCATCTATCCAAATCCTCATCAAATACACTATTAAAATCACCTCCCCATACTATTTTAGCTAAGGGAAATTTAGTTATAACTTGTTTCAATTTAATATATTTTTGAAAAATGTTTCGTTAAGCTGGCTCTATGCACAGCTCCACTACTTCCTGAACTTCAGCCAGCTTCTTGTTTCCTGTCTGGCATTATTGGACACATTGATTAATTCAGGTGTGTTTGATTATTGTTGCTGTGACTACTAAGGTCAAGCACACCTGAATTAATCAAATTGTCCAATAATGATAGACAGGAAACAAGGAGCTGGCTGAAGTTCAGGAAGTAGTGCAGTTGTGCATAGAGCCTATTATTGGTGGCATATGAATTCACAAGAGAGTAATGAGTTTGATCAATATTAACATGCAATATTATCATTCTTCCCAAACTATCTATTTCGTGGCTAAGGACCTGACCTCTGAAGTTTCCTCTTAGTATAGCGACCCCTGCAGATCTATTGCTGAAATTTGAAAACCATATATCATTTCCCCACTGACTTCTCCAAAACTTTTCGTCTTCCTTATAAGCATGCGTACCTTCAGACTGACTTCAGACCAACGTTCCGTAGGCGTGACGTCTGAGGCTGAGACTATCATAGATGTAACAAATACATAGTTTCCCTATTGGCCGCTTGAGCGCACGTCAACGGCGCCGCCATATTGCGGAGGGCAACTTTCTCAAACCTTCTCATAACTAGAATTTATGCTGCGTTCAACAAGTCCTCCTAGGAAGTTCGTACGTACGAGGTGGGAAGTCGTGTTTACGAAGTGAGGTGCGTTCAAGTCGGTTCAAGTCAGTTTCGTCGGAGCAAAATGGCGGTGTACCTTCTTTTAATTATTACACGAAAATACAGCGTTTGTTAACTCTGCTTATAAAAAAATGAAGAACAAAGAATGCGCATCAGGTGTGTTTTACTTATGTTTTTTATTAGCTTATGAATCCAATGTCAACTCTATCATTAGGTATAATTTTTATATTACAATGATATAATATTTTGTGCAGAGAGCTTGCTTTATAAATGAAAAAGCCTTACAATGTCAACGAGTAAACATTGAAATTCAATTAAAATTTACCGTCAACAGACGTTGAATGAACGTTTGTCATTGACACGCCCCCAACTCGTACAGATCGGGGCTTAAAGAAAATCCCGAACTCCCCACTGGTATTTACGACATTGTGGTGGCGTTCAAGTGCGTTCAACTCGTAATTGGCCTTATGCACAGCTGCACTACTTCCTGAATTTCAGCCAGCTCCTTGTTTCCTGTCTGGCATTATTGGACAAACTTGATTAATTCAGGTGTGTCTGATTATTGTTGCCGTGACTACTGAGGTCAGGCACACCTGAATTAATCAATTTGTCCAATACATAGTTCCCACATGACGTCACAACATATGGGCATTTGCCGACCCGGCGCCATTGCTGCGGGCAAAACATTAGAAGAAGCAATAGGAGTTGAACGAATTGAAATGAGTATCGTGCTATAAAGTGAAAATGGCCATCTCCTGCTGGGTCAATTGATGATAAAATCGTGCCGGAGGTTCAGTTAAATCGGGAGTTTACACTATACCCGTCATTAGACTCCATGGATGTGAGAAGACTAAGCTTTTGTCTAAACAACGACGGAGATTACGGCTGGCGAGGATAAACAGGAAAGAAACTCACTGAAAACACGCAAGAGTTTGTTTGACAAAAGCACAATGTTGTGTTTTATTGCCAGTGTAAACAAATATAAGTTAACAGATTGCAGTTTGAATAATGTCCTGTATGAACAAAATGACGAGGTATTAAAAACATACAAAACAACATTGTTTCCACTGTTTTATCTCACATTCCAGCATTGCAATTTCAGATTATGTCCCTAAAGAACCCGCGTATAATGTAGTTCCGCATTACATTAATTAAATTGCACGCGAGTTATTTATTTTTATATTCATACACCGAACCATGACGCCCGCATTATGCATATTACAGAAAGCACAGGTAACTGTTTTAAGGGGAACATAGGAATTAAGCTGTGCAGGCTATGGCTTTTTAATAGACAAATTGGCATCATGCTACTTCGCTATGATGACTAAGTTACTTTTCCATTGATTGCACTTGAGCAAACATCACCGAACCAACCCTACGGCAATCTGATCGTACGGCTCCAGTGATTTCCAGACTCGGAATTGCTCACAATGTGTAAAAACTCCTCACCAATACCAGATAATGGTGCCCATGAACATACTGTGTCTGAGGCAAAGCTGCATAATGATTGCTCAGTGCTTCCTTCGTTACTGCATACGGATCCACACCATTTATGAATGAAATTTTCGCATTGTACCTCTCTCCATCTTGTTTTAATAGTCTCTTTATAATCTATTTCACTTTGTCTTTTCACGATTTGCATAACAATATAAACAGAAAGAAATATTTGTTTGTAAAACGACATTCTCTGATAAAACTCTGTAAAAACCTATGGTAAACAAAGCGGTTTTTCCCTCAAAGATGGCGTCTCCGGGGAGGTCACGTGACAATTTTTTTTCCTGTGGGAACAATGGGTGCTTCTCAATATCCCTCCTCGTCTCCTCGATCCTCCGTCCTCCCTCCTATGACCCGGAAACCGATCGAGCTCAGCCATCTTGAAGGACATCTCAATTCTCTAATTGCACCGTGAGGAGTCGAGGATCGAGGAGATAGGAGGCTTCCTGAGGAGTCATAAGCGAGGGTACACAGGTGCATCCTACGCGGAACTGTTATATTGACTAAACGTGACGCACGTGTCAATTCTCCTCCCCCTTCACATCGGTCACAATCATTTTAATTTATACTTTACCTTTGCAGTTTATATAAACCACACATCTCAGATATTTCAACATTATAGCCTATCTTTATTATTATTTATTATGAATTTATTAAATAACCAAACTTCAACAACATAAGGGCAGATCCTTTTAGCGCTGCTGATGACACTGTGGAGTGACACTCGAGTCATCAAGTATTCCAATGTATATAAAAAAGCTTTAATTCGATTCCTCTGTCCTCCTTTCCTTTCCTCGCTTCCTTCCCTCGCGTCCTACAGGGGGTGGAGCTGAGACGCAAGGAAAGGAAGCAAGGAAAGGAAACGAGGATGCACAAATAAGAAATGAGAAGCACCCTATGTATATTGGCAGACAGGAAACAAGGAGCTGGCTGAAGTTCAGGAAGTAGTGCAGCTGTGCATAAAGCCAATTACGATCTATACGAGATGACTTGAACGCAGCATATGATAAATGCCTCTTTCGTGTGCTTCTTGTGGCTGTACAAATCACCACACAACTGAAAACTGGTCTCGAGGAATTATTTTTCACAAGCAAGACTGAACATTTGTTTCTGGTTGTATTTGGTCATGATATAATTAAGTTAGTTATAACGTTCAAAGTAGAAAGGCAGTGAAATTTAAAAATACTACTGTTATTATGTCTCGGAACTACACTACAGAAACAAAAGTAGTTTTAATAGTTTTCAGTCGACAAAGTAGTTGTTTAAAGCTCAAATCTGTGGTTTATTTATAAAGATAGCGCCTATTTAAAATTTAATTTGACGTTTTCGGAGTTGCCTTTCCTCGGCTAGTGCTACTGACGTTTGCCGCTGGCTCTAATGTCTCTAGTGGTTAAACATGAGATACAGTATAATTTTGATTAAAGATTACAAGGGCACATGAAATATTATTATTATTATTATTAATGATGGCGATGTTATAAATTATGAATCATTTATAATACTGCAATATTCCATAAAATATGTTGTAAAGATGTATATGTCTTATGCACAACTCAAATTTAAAACAATAATATATATAATAATAATATAATAATAATATAATTTTAAATAAATATGTTATTCATTTTAAAAACATTAAACCTATTTTTTATTATTACTATGCATATTCTAATCACGCTTGATATGTTTTTAAAGTTGTGTGATTGCATTTTAAAAGATGATAATCCACATAGACTATAGGCAGATTTACCACATAGCCAACACGTAAGTACCTTTTTTATTTTATTTTATTATGTATATATAATTGAAATGGAAGCAGATACATACTTATAGATTTCCTCTGTGACGGTTATAAAAGCTGATTGGTTGTTGGAGTGGTAATAACATTGATTCATGATGCACATGTGCCTCCTTCCCTTCTCTCTCTGTACGTCTCTCTCAGCCTCCTTCATTTTAACACTGTCCTTGGGTGTGTATAGTGTCTGACATTCTGTTGCTGAGGGCTCTCTCTCTCTCTCTCTCTCTCTCTCTCTCTCTCTCTCTCTCTCTCTCTCTCTCTCTCTCTTTTTCTCTCTCTCTCTCTGTGTGTGTGTGTGTGTGTGTACATGCAGAGTAGCCCAATGACATTGTAAATTTGTGCTCATCCAGGAACAGAAGTCCCCCAGCACCATCCCGCGAGGAGGGCAGAAAAGCAGTATGACAGCCCATCCCAGCAGCTGAGCTGTGCTGTGGGATACACAACTACATAGAGGTGAGTCTGTTTATCCATCTTTCTCTTCCATCCTGTCCCCCTTCCATCCATGTGTCATAATTAAATATTAATGATTTACAGCCTCTGTTTTTCCTGATTGTTATCTGCAGCTCTTGTCACCCGCTTAGGTGAGCAATATTAATGCTTTCTATAAAGATTGTAATTACTTCATTCACGTGTAATGTATTGATCAGTCTTTGTGTTGCATACAAGGTTATATATCTCTACGTAGTACGGAAATGTTGATGAGCGTGTACCCTTTTTTTAGCCCTGCAGTGAAAGTTAGCTTTTATTTGCTGATATGTGCACACAGGTCAGATTCGTCCCTTCCCATCTCCATATCAATTTGTTTGCTATTCCCTGCCTGTCAGCTACTTAGCAGCCCTACCCCCCTAATTCTTATAGATGGGATAATGTGTGAGGGGGCAGTTTTATGGCCATTAGCTTTATATCTCTATCATAGAGAGATGACTTGTGAGAGTGAGGCCTTTATAGTCGTACAGACAGTCAGCCTATTTTGTTTTCTTTAAAAGAACCAAAAGTTAGATGTTTGAGATCAAATTGTAGTCCTGTCTTGTTTATTTTGCATAGTTAGCCCTAGAAGAAGCAATGGCTAATGGATCAGGCAGTTGAACTTAACCACAGGGAGGTGAATCTTTCAACCACCTCTCAATCACAATCCAACTCTACTTGCAGTTCCGTGATGATAAAAGTCTGTAAAAATCCTACCTTTAATATCAGTTACCAGTTACCTTACTCTTTATGGTTAAAAACTGTAATACATCCAGGGAAAAGAAGATCTAATAGATATTTCATGTAATTTCACAGAAAAATAGTCTGCAGTTAAATATATTTTTTGGAAGTGAAAAATAACATGTCATCTTATAATTTACAGTGAAAAACTGAATTGTCATTCCCAGAATTCTCTGTGAGACTGCTCACTCTTGACGGTTTTTCATTGATATGATGTTTTATTTTTTATTTCTTATCCCTCAAGTACATTAGGGTTTTATGTTACATCTTATGTTGTCAAATGCATGTTTATTGCATTATTTTAGTGTCCTGTGTTAGCATAAACAGTGTTGTGTGTATGACATTGTGCACTCTATTTATATAAGTATTTGGTGGTATCTTGGGGGAAAAGCTACTCTTTATGAACATAATTAAACAAGTGACTTTCTCTTTGCCATCAGTTTTTTTTTTGACAAGTGGTTGTCAATATAAGTAAAAACAGATGTTAGTAATTTGGTCTACATTGAAACCTGACTTTAATAGGGTGTTAATTAATAATAATAATTTTATTAATAATAATAATAATAATAATAATATTTTACTGTGAATTTAAGTTATAAGCAAATATAGACAAATAGATGGACTGGACTGAACTGAACTGGACGACAGATAGATGTTATGAATGTAATGGCAGGGGCACTGACCAGTCTGTAGGTGCTGGGCAGCAGATGGCACAGTGGCCTGTTGCCTGGACACTATGTGGCAGCCAAATCTAACATGGCCAACAATGCTGTATCTGTATTTTTTGTTGCCCTACTAAGAGACTTTGCTTACGTGAATTTAACAATTTATATGTAATATAAAACATGTAGAATAAAAAACAAAAACTAGAATGTACATTTCCAGAAGAAAATGTGAAGTGGTGCTTGCAGTGGCAAAACCCACCACCCAGTTGCTAGGGTGTTCTGGGTTGTTGCTAGGGTGCTGCTAGGTGGTTGCTAGGGTGTTCTGGGTGGTTGCTAGGGTGTTGCTAGGTGGTTGCTAGGGTGTTGCTAGGCAGTTGCTAGGGTGTTCTGGGTGGTTGCTAGGGTGTTGCTAGGCAGTTGCTAGGGTGTTCTGGATGGTTGCTAGGGTGTTGCTAGGCAGTTCCTAGGGTGTCTAAGTGGTTGGTAGGGTGTTGCTAGGGGATTGCTAGCGTGTTGCTAGGTGGTTGCTAGGGTATTCTGGGTGGTTGCTAGGGTGTTGCTAGGTGGTTTCTAGGGTGTTCTGGGTGGTTGCTAGGGTGTTGCTAGGCAGTTCCTAGGGTGTCTAGGTGGTTGGTAGGGGGTTGCTAGGTGGTTGCTATGGTGTTGCTAGGGTATTCTGGGTGGTTACTAGGGTGTTCTGGGTGGTTGCTAGGGTGTTGCTAGGCAGTTGCTAGGGTGTTCTGGGTGGTTGCTAGGGTGTTGCTAGGTGGTTTGCTAGGGTGTTCTGGATGGTTGCTAGGGTGTTGCTAGGCAGTTTCTAGGGTGTTCTGGGTGGTTGCTATTGAGTTGCTAGGCGGTTGCTAGGGTGTTCTGGGTGGTTGCTAGGCGGTTGCAAGGGTGTTCTGGCTGGTTGCTATGGTGTTGCTAGGTGGTTGCTAGGGTATTCTGGGTGGTTGCTATGGTATTCTGGGTGGTTGCTATGGTGTTACTAGGTGGTTGGTAGTGTTCACAGATGGTTACTATAGAGTTTTTATAATGTTCTTGGCATGATTTAGCACTTAGCTAATCAATATTAGCATGTAGCTATTCACTGTTAGCATGTGTAGCATGTAGCAAGTCCTGTTTGCTAGCATGAGTAAAAAGATCCAACCCCCATCTCTATACAATGTTTTGATGCAGAGATATAGGTCTTGCAAAACGGTTGCTAGGGTACTCTTTTTGGTTGCTAGGGAGTGGCTTGGCAGCTGCCAATCATGAATCTCCAATGGCTGCTTGTCAGTATGAATGATATAAACCAACTCCCATGCCTGTATGACATTCAGAATGGAAGATATACCTTTTTGGATTTTGGTTGCTAAGGTGTTCGATAATGGTTGCTAGGGCGTTGCCAGTAAGTGTTGAGGTGATTCAGGATTGGCTGTTTGCTGGCCCAAGTCAAAAGAGCCCTCCCTTATGTTTCTATGACACTTATATCCTGAGATATCCCTTTGATCTTTTTTAATGGAAGTCTATGGGAGTTGTTGCTAAGGTGTGCTAAATGGTTGCTTGGGCATGGCTTAATAGCTTCACAATGATCCTGAGAGACTGATTGGTCGTCTGAGTAAAATGAGCCCACCCCCTTGTCTCTATGTTACTGTGATGCAGAGTAATGTTCAATACAAAATCCCTATGCAATTTACCATAGTAGGAAAAACACATGCATTTGATGGGACGACCTTCACCATAGTAAGTCAATGGGGCAACTTTGGGTCCCTCCTGCCCCCCAGGGGTGCAACTTTTACCCCATTGTGAGGTATGTTCTTACAGAGCCTGCCAGCCTCTTCAAATGTGGTGACCTACACATTTCTGCGAATTCCTCGCTCTGAGCTACGAGTGGTCAAAGTTCATCGCAATGTTAAGTCAATGGGATTTTTCGGCCGCTTTTTCGCCTCTGGGGTGAACATCGTACCCCCGATTGCTTAGAAAAGTCATAGCACACCTTCTCTAAATGAGCCGGTCAATTTGACGCCTCACCCATGGGTCTGTGACAAAAGCTGCAGGAGGAGTAGCACGCCAAAAAGCGGCGGAAGTTTAAAAAAAAATAAGTATGCAAGACTAGAATGTACATTTCCAGAAGAAAATGTGAAGTGGTGCTTGCAGTGGCAAAACTCACCACCCGGTTGCTAGGGTGTTCTGGGTGGTTGCTATGGTGTTGCTATGCGGTTGCTAGGGTATTATGGGCGGTTGCTAAGGTGTTCTGGTTGGTTGCTAGGGTGTTGATATGTGGTTGCTAGGGTGTTCTGGGTGGTTGCTATGGTGTTCTGGGTGGTTGCTATGGTGTTGCTTGGTGGTAGCTAGGGTGTTCTTGGTGGTTGCTAGGTGGTTGCTAGGGTGTTCTAGGTGGTTGCTAGGCGGTTGCTAGGGTGTTTTGGGTGGTTGCTATGGTGTTGCTAGGCGGTTGCTAGGGTGTTCTTGGTGGTTGCTAGGTGGTTGCTAGGGTGTTCTAGGTGGTTGCTAGGCGGTTGCTAGGGTTTCTGGGTGGTTGCTATGGTGTTGCTAGGTGGTTGCTAGGGTATTTTGGGTGGTTGCTAGGTGGTTGCTTGGGTGTTCTAGGTGGTTGCTAGGCGGTTGCTAGGGTTTTCTGGGTGGTTGCTATGGTGTTGCTAGGTGGTTGCTAGGGTATTTTGGGTTGTTGCTATGGTATTCTGGGTGGTTGCTATGGTGTTACTAGGTGGTTGTGAGTGTTCACAGATGGTTACTATAGAGTTGTTATAATGTTCATGGCATGATTTAGCACTTAGCTAATCAATATTAGCATGTAGCTATTCACTGCTAGCATGTGTAGCATGTAGCAAGTCCTGTTTGCTAGCATGAGTAAACAGATCCAACCCCTATCTCTATACAATGTTTTGATGCAGAGATATAGGTCTTGAAATGCGGTTGCTAGGGTACTCTGTTTGGTTGCTAGGGAGTGGCTTGGCAGTTGCCAATAATAAAGCGCCCAAAGTAAATGTGAATGTATATACCAAACCCCATCTCTTTACGATGTTTTGATGCAGAGATATAGGTCTTGAAAAATGGTTGCTAGGGTACTCTGTTTGGTTGCTGGGGAGTGGCTTGGCAGCTGCCAATCATGAAACACCAAAGGCTGCTTGTCAGTATGAAAGATATAAATCAACTCCCATGGCTGTATGACATTCAGAATGGAAGATATCCCTCTTTGGATTTTGGTTGCTAAGGTGCTTGACAATGGTTGCTAGGGCGTGACCAGTAAGTGTAGAGGTGATTCAGGATTGGCTGTTTGCTGGCCCGAGTCAAACGAGCCCACCCTCATGTTTCTATGACACCTATATCCTGAGATATCCCTTTCATCTTTTTCAATGGAAGTCTATGGGAGTTGTTGCTAAGGTGCGCTAAATGGTTGCTAGGGCGTGGCTTAATAGCTTCACAATGATCCTGAGAGACTGATTGGTCATCTGAGTAAAATGAGCCCGCCCCTTTGTCTCTACGGCACTGTGATCCAGAGCTATGTTCAATACAAAATCCCTATGCAATTTACCATAGTAGGAAAAACACATGCATTTGATGGGACGTCCTCACCATAGTAAGTCAATGGGGGAAACTTTGGGCCGCTCCTGCCCCCCAGGGGTGCAACTTTTACCCCATTGTGAGGTATATTCTTACAGAGCCTGCCAGCCTCTTCAAATGTGGCAAATCACACGTTTTTCCGAAATCGCTGTTCGGAGCTATGAGTCGTCAAAGTTTGTCGCAATGTTAAGTCTATGGGATTTTTTGGAAATTCGTTCGCCCCTGGGGCGAACACCGTACCCCCGATCTCTTATAAAAGTGATATGACAATTCTCCTCAATAGGCCGCACGATTCGATGCCTCATTTATGTGTCTGTGACAAAAACTGTGGACGTAGGAGTGCGCCAAACTTTTTCCTGGAATAGTATAATGCTATACTAGAAATTTTGAATGGGAAAAAATTTTTGGGAGCTCCTGCCCCCCAGGGGTGCAACTTTTACCCCATTGTGAGGTATTTTCTTAAAGAGCCTGTCAGCCTCTTCGAATGTGGTAAATCGCAGGTTTCTGCGAAATCCTCGTTTGGAGCTATGACTCGTCAAAGTTTTTCGCAATGTTAAGTCTACACTGTAAAACATTTCAATTCTGTTAAACTTAGAAACGAAAGTTCACCTGCTGCCTTATAAACGCGAGTTAACTCAACTTAGATATATTCTTTGTTTCAACTCAAAATGTTGTGTTTTACAAGTTATCTAGTTAATGAACATTCATTGTTTCAACTTGATTCTCAGAGTTTAAACAACTTTGTCAAATGTTGTTTCAACTTGATTCTCCAAGTTAAGACTCAAAAACTCAAAATCAACATAAATCGTCTGCTCAAAAATATTTTTATTGTAAAAAGATCAATGTTGCATAAACTTAACATTGGTTTTATGATACAATTTATGTTAGGAAAATAGATTCTTAAGTAATGGATTATTATTCCAAAAGTTTCACAATGTTACCTATTTGACAACCATTTCATTTTTCACATACTTTCCTATAGGAACAAAATAGTCTTTATAGTTGTAAATGACAACACCAGCAGTTGTTTTACAGTTTAAAACACTTAAAATCAATAAACTTAGAAATGCCAAAAGGTTTTAAGAACAATTCCATGTTGTTTCTACCCTTGCAGAACAACTGTGTTGATAACAATTTAAAGAACAGAATGCAAGTAACAATAAGTATCCCATCAGCAAATGCTTCGAAATTCTCAAAATTAACAACTTTGCATTAAAAAAACATGTTAACATTTTTTGCTTCTGATATTTTTCAGCAGTACTTGGGTTTTACTCGAAATAGTCGGTAACATCAACTTTGAACAGTGTCAAATAACTCAAGTGTCCTCCAAAGACTGCAAACGTAACATGTTCCCTCCGATATATGCTTTGAGACCAGTCTATAATTGATATCTCAGCAGTTTGTTTCGAAGTCCATGTATCTTGGCAGAACAGTGGTCAGTTTTAATCTTCATGATCACTTTCTGCAGGAATTCGAAGGAGTACCTCATACTGCGGGGATATTCAAGGTTAAGGCAGTAGATTGTGCCCATTAACAGAGCAAAGCCAGTGGGTATGTCTCTGAGATTATGGGATTTTATTTGGCCGTTTTTCGCCCCTGGGGCGAACATCGTACCCCCGATCACTTAGAAAAGTCATAGCACACCTCTCCTAAATGAGCCGCTCGATTTGACGCCTCACCCATGGGTCTGTGACAAAAACTGCGGGAGGAGTAGCGTGCCAAAAAACGCACGGAAGTTGAAAAAAATAAATAATAACTAGGGTGTTCTGGGTGGTTGCTAGGGTGTTGCTATGGTGTTCTGGGTGGTTGCTAGGCTGTTGCTAGGCCGTTGCTAGGGTGTTCTGGGTGGTTGCTAGGGTGTTTGAAGGTGGTTGCTAGGGTGTTCTGAGTGGTTGCTAGGGTGTTGCTAGGTGGTTGCTAGGGTGTTTTGGGTGGTTGCTAGGATGTTGCTAGGTCGTTGCTAGGGTGTTGCTAGGTCGTTGCTAGGGTGTTGCTAGGCAGTTGCTAGGTTGTTCTGGATGGTTGCTA